>ML817007.1:86088-116892 GCA_009831015.1 Picea engelmannii
GGAAGCAACCCTACCCTATATATAACGCATGCGTGGATGCTTCGTTATGGCAATGATATAAAAGTTCTGGCAGAGGAAACTTTTTCTATATCAATAGAAAATATGATCAACACAGAGGCTCAGAGGAATTTGTTGGCCATGGCCGTTAGAGAGGCTGTATGTTAAAGTCTGGTTCAAGTGTTAGAACGATTTTCGCAATGATGCTTGCAGTATGACCGATTCAAAGGATGCCAAGACTTCCCGAATTTTCCGTGGATTTGCAAATCGTACCAACCAAAGGATGCCAAGACTTCCCGAATTTTCCGTGGATTTGCAAATCGTACCAACATTATTAGACAATTTATTTGAATGTGTCCATTCTGGCACTGACCTAATTTTACTGTCTATGTATATTTTTCAGAATCAATGGATAATCTTCTAGAAGTTATGTTCAACATGTGATCAAGTTGATATATTCAACAAAGAATTATTAAAAACGATATTATATCGAGTAGAGGTTTCCTGAAAATTTTATTTTAAATTTTTTTATTTTTGTGTTCTAGGTGTAGAAAATAATATATTTTATATGAGTTTTTTAAATATTAATAATAAAAAAATTTAATTATTAATATAAAAAATATTTTAATATTAATCATAAATAAAATATTTCAATATTTATTTTAACTAAAATGATTTTTTATATAGATATAAAATAATTGAAAACAAAAAATTTCTTATTTCATTAATATGTAAGATGTATAATTCCTTCAATGATTAATATAAAATTGACATATCACATAAAAATATTAATAGCAAAAAACATTTTTTTTTTTGTAAATAAGAAGTGTAAGTATATTAAGAGCCTTCAAAATCTGAAGCAGAGTAGCAAAATACAAAGATGTCAGGGCTGCAGTTACCAGACTGCCCCAACCATGGGGAAACCAGTCCAGCCAGCCCATCCAAACCACTAGTCCAACTAGTCATAAGTTAAACCAGTAAAAAGAGTAATCATATTGTTTATCACCTAAGACCTAGAACCTGATTAGACTGACAAACACTAAAAGTTTAAACACCTGACAGGTAGCTGGACCATGTGGCGTGAAGGTCTCCTGGCCAAGGCTCTTCCTCAATATACATCGGCCCATCGTCCCATTGCTTGCCAAGTGCCTCGTTGCACTCAGCTCCCTTGATGTCGTCCTCACGCTCTTCCTTCTGCCGACCTGTTTCTACTGGACTCTGCACCTTACGCTGGTCTCCACCCTTAGCAGCCTCGGTGTCCTCCATTGGACTGGTTTCAACAGGATCCGAGAGTAAAGCCTCGTGCAGGGATGAGAGAATCTTAAGAAAGCTCGCCACCTTTACGTCCGTAGCCGGTAGGCGATAATTTAAATCCGCTACCTCCTGCCTAAGTTCAAAAACCAGGTCATGCAGTATAGACAGGCTGTCTTTGAATGGCGTTCTATCAAAGGATTCAGGGAAATGTGGACCTGCCCTCTTGGGATCACCTTGAAGAGAAGGGCCGTCGCCCATGTTACCCAGAGGGTCATGGCCTGACATGGGGTTAGAGGGATACACTAAGGGGTCTTGGGAAAGCCGTAGGATTGCAATTGGCGTTCGCGGAATTATAGCCATGGAATTGAGCTGCGAAGCTTGCAAGGAGACCGGAGTAGATTTGGTCTGCTGGCATGGGGAGGAATCGGTGGAGGTCGAGTCAAGAGGCGTGATCGAGGGCCTTTGAGGCCTCCAGGGAGAGCCCCTCCTTGGTCTGCCTCTGGGTCGAGTCATTGGATACGCGATGCAACTAGCCAAGGAAACTAAGACCGCTCGATGGAGGAGTATGGCAGGGTCCGCCTCGCTCCAGTAGAAGAGAACATAGATAAACCCATGCTGCGAAGGGATGATCCCTGCAACCACCATACAGAATTGAGTCCCGAACATATTGAACCAAACCATTTGAATTCGCGGCGAAGGGGAAACGATTGTTGCATAAATGCACCTCCGCTCCATAATAAAGCCCATTTAAACTCCGGGTAGGGTGGTGGGCTGTGGCACAAGCCCATCACGTGGCTCCATGCCACGATGCCCAGTACCTTCCCCCACCGCTTGCCACGCTGCCCACTCTGACACCCCATCCGGGGGATAACAAAAAACATTTTACTATGCACCATAAATAAAATATTTCAAGGTCTACTTTAAGTAAAATATTTTAATGTTATATATATATATATATATATATATATATATATATATATATATATATATATATATATATATATATAATTGATACATTATATAAAAATAGTAATAACAAAAAACATTTAACTATGTACCATAAATTGTCTTAATGTCAAATGTATATATATATAGTAATTGAAAGTAAAAACTTATTATTATTGGGGCTTTGTGTAATTTCATGCTTAATATCACCTTAATTAAAATAATTTTATATCAACTTTATATCTAGAGATAAGTTAATTCTTATTTCATTAATAGGTGTTTTTTACACCCAAGTATGAGGGAGATGTGTAATTCCTTCAATATTTTATCTGGAGTTAACACATGGCATAAAAAAAATATTAACATATATATACAAACCACACACACCTCCATTATAGTGTCAACTCCATGTTGACAACAAAAAGAATTACACATCTCCATTATAATATTTACTCTAAAAAGTTATATATATGTATATATAAACACACTTTTAGTTACACTATATCTCTCTCTTTATATATATAAAGTAATTGAAATTGAAAAAATTGCATTTGATATTATGATGGAGATGTGCAACACTATAATGGATATGTTTAATTGTTTATCAATATTTTCTTAAATGTCAACTCCATATGAGATGAAAAAAGAAAAAAATATATAATATAAAAATATTTTAGTTGAAGTAGACATTAAAATATTTTATTTGTGATGGACATTCAAATGTTTGTTTTCAAATAAACTACTAATTTTATTATTTCAATTTATAAGACTAATATATACACTCAAACTAATATAATAAATATAATAATATCTAAATATATTTCACAAATTATTTTAATTGGTTGTTGATTTCTTTTCAAAAAGTTCCATATCCCCATTCTCATTTTTACAGTGTTGCATTTTACTCAAAACTCTAAAAGTATAACCTAATCACTCTCCATCAATGCTTATATCTTTTATACAAAAAATAATAATTGTACTATGCATATGCATTAATATATGACCTGCAAGATATTAGATATTATTTTTGGGATTAACTGGGTAGTGTAAGTCATTAATATATGACCCGCAAGATATTAGATATTATTTTTGCGTAGTGTAAGTCATTAATATATGACCCATATTCATACAGGGGTGAAGAAATGGGATTGAAACCAACGAAATGAATCGCATAGCATCAATCATCACTTCTAGGGCTTGCACCCGGTAACCAGGACTTCCCAGGTGGTCATATTAGATATTATTTTTGCGTACTTGCACCCGGTAACCAGGACTTCCCAGGTGGTCACCCATCCCAAGACGCCTCTGGCTCAAGCGCGCTTAACTGTGGAGTTTTTCCCACAATCAAGCCCACTTAGCTTGCTACCCCATTTGCAAAACCTTAGCANTAGGGGCTTCTGCAGTGCAAGATATTAGATATTATTTTTGGGATTAACTGTGTAGTGTAAGTCATTAATATATGACCCATATTCATGAGTATTAGTCGCAACTGACCAATAATTCCCATGATTTGAATAGTCCACTTAGCACTCATTGCATTGGGTGATGTTCACAGGGGTGAAGAAATGGGATTGAAACCAACGAAATGAATCACATAGCATCAATCATCACTTCCGGGGCTTGCACCCGGTAACCAGGACTTCCCAGGTGGTCATCCATCCCAAGACGCCTCTGGCTCAAGCGCGCTTAACTGTGGAGTTTTTCCCACAATCAAGCCCACTTAGCTTGCTACCCCATTTGCAAAACCTTAGCAAGTATTGTGCCTTATGAACTACTCAGTTAGAGCTCCTTTAACTCTTATTATTTAAGCATATAGGGGCTTTCGCAGTGCAAGATATTAGATATTATTTTTGGGATTAACTGCGTAGTGTAAGTCATTAATATATCACCCATATTCATGAGTATTAGTCGCAACTGACCAACAATTCCCATGATTTGAATAGTCCACTTAGCACTCATTGCATTGGGTGATGCACTACGCAATTAATCCCAAAAATAATATCTAACAAATAAACTGTTGGGCTTCATTTATCTGGTATTAATATTTTAATTTCTGGTAATCACTTACGTGGCAATCGGTTAGCTATCAAAGTAATTTTTAAATATGATTAGGTAAATGTAAAAAAGTAAACACATAAATTGATGTCTTTATAATAGCTAGAAAGTTAATGATTGAAATCACAACCATTTATTTTGTGTGACTACTAAGAATATTCCAGCCATATTTAATCATGTCCATAGAAAACTTATTAAGCACTAAACCTCTATTAAATCTGCCCATTTTCAATAGGTATACACCTTTCGGCGTAACAAGATGTGGAAAGTGACAAGATTTATGCAGACAGTAATAATATTGAAGATTGTGGCAGTGGAGCAGATGAGAGCGCTACTATAGGATGGATGCATGGATTCATGCTGAGGAGTAATGTGTTTCTACATAATAAGAAGTGGTGGGAATTAAGGTGGAATCACTTTTGGTTTATTAACTTCTCCACGTAAATCTATGGAACCAAGGATGGGAGAAAGAAATACGGATCGTGAGGAAAATGGTCTAGAAGACATGTTGAGGAGGAGTGCACTATTGAGCGGAAGTTGGAAGGTCACGCCATAAGAAAGGAGTGACTATGAAGAGGATGAATATGAAGCTAGAAGATGAAAGGGCAATGGAGCAAATGGGAGCGCTACTATAGGATGGATGCATGGATTCATGCTCAGAAGTAATGTGTTTCTATATAAGCAGTGGTGGGAATTACAGCTCAGGTGGAATCACCCTTGGCTGCAAAAATTCTCCACGTAAATATACGGAACCAAGAATGGGAGAAGACAATAAGGATCGTGAGGAAAATGGTCCAAAAGATGTGTTGAGGAAGGATTGCACTATTGAGTGGAAGTTGGACGGTCACGCCATAAGAGAAGATTCACTATGAAGAGGACGGATACGAAGCTAGAAGATGAAAGGGCAGAAGGAGTCTCTTGGTAAGCTAAAGGAGACCAATTTATGAAAGTAAATAAACACACTATCAAGTAGTTGGAAAGGGAGAGAGTGAAAGAAGAAGAAATATGGTGTGAGGAAAGGAGAGAGGAATGGTTGAGGTTGCCATGGCCTATGTCTTAGCAACCTAACGAAATTTGTAAGCTCACATGAGATCATATATTCTGTCTATCTTATTTTGTATGAAAATTAATAAAAGAATTAGGGTTTTGCATATTCAACGTGTGTGTATGGATGAATCTTGTATGATGTTATATTATTTTGTTATTTGCATGAATGGATGCAATTTAATTGTATTGGTTGAATGATTAAATCCCCGTGGAGAATAGTTCTAGTGTGATACTATGGTGTAGGTGGGAATAGGTTTGTAGAAGACTATGGTTGGATTTGTGATGATCTGCAGATGGACGCAGGTCTAGGAGAGACCGTGCGATGGACTTATGGTTCTTTATAGTTGGGTGTGACTAAATATTTTAATGCACTATGTATTTGCATTGCAACAGAGTATTGTTGTGGAGATATTTGTGTAATTACATTGTTGTGATAGCTTAGTGTAGGATGGGTGGTTATGTTTGAATATGAACCCAAGAGTAGATATTTCCTGTTTGATGAAGGAAGTGTGTCTACATCCCATAGATGTGAAGCATTTGCATATGGGGATGTTGTAACACACCCCCGACCACCCAGGCTGGGTCATTCCGCCAAAAACTATCATATTTAATAAATTAAATACAACATCTACTTCCGTTAACATACACAAAATTATGCGGAAACGTACAATAAATAAACACATGTGTAACATACAACATGTAATTAAGCATATATAAAAAGTGATTATCTATTTAATAAGCCCACCAACTACGTGCATACCTTCCATGAACCTCCCAGCCTTAGACAATGCTCCTCCAAGCTATCANTGGAGAATAGTTCTAGTGTGATACTATGGTGTAGGTGGGAATAGGTTTGTAGAAGACTATGGTTGGATTTGTGATGATCTGCAGATGGACGCAGGTCTAGGAGAGACCGTGCGATGGACTTATGGTTCTTTATAGTTGGGTGTGACTAAATATTTTAATGCACTATGTATTTGCATTGCAACAGAGTATTGTTGTGGAGATATTTGTGTAATTACATTGTTGTGATAGCTTAGTGTAGGATGGGTGGTTATGTTTGAATATGAACCCAAGAGTAGATATTTCCTGTTTGATGAAGGAAGTGTGTCTACATCCCATAGATGTGAAGCATTTGCATATGGGGATGTTGTAACACACCCCCGACCACCCAGGCTGGGTCATTCCGCCAAAAACTATCATATTTAATAAATTAAATACAACATCTACTTCCGTTAACATACACAAAATTATGCGGAAACGTACAATAAATAAACACATGTGTAACATACAACATGTAATTAAGCATATATAAAAAGTGATTATCTATTTAATAAGCCCACCAACTACGTGCATACCTTCCATGAACCTCCCAGCCTTAGACAATGCTCCTCCAAGCTATCAGCAATGGGTCACCCCCGAGTTGGGACTAAACTCCACCTAGGGTAAAGGGAATCCTAGGCTAGGTTGAAGTTATAAAGTATCTGGGAAGGATTATGTCCCTAGGAGTCCACTCACGTCCACAACTTATAGTCCCTCAATCCCCACATGCTTGTCCCACTCCAGGGAGTGTGCCCCTTCTCTGCTCGACAGTCCTTCGGTTGCCCCACTCCCCTTCCAAGGATTCAACAACAGGTCAGACTGGAAGTCTCAGAGCACTAAAACTACCATGAGGCTCCCTCTGGGAAAATCACTTCCCCATAAACCTCTCTCACCTAGAGAGAGTTTCTCATAGGCCTGACAACCTGCTTCTTCATTCGAGCTCCCAAGCCAATCCAGTCATGGTAATAAAAAAAAACAAAATCGGTTATGTCTCTGATAATGACAACAAGCCACACCAGTGCAAAGAAAAGTGTGGGAAGAAAAAACAAAATGGATAGGATTTGATATGGCTTAGGAATTGTGTAGTCGTGTTGTGCTTCACAAAATTAAAACGGGTTATCTTCACGGAGTTTACAGGTTTCATAGCTTAGATGATTCCATGGTCAGAGGTAAAAAAAATCGAAGGTATTGGCTCTTTGTGTGCATGCGTGAGTGTCTGGGAAGCGAGGAAAGAATCCCCGAGAACCCCCACAATGAAATGATTTCCCCACATATAATTGCATGCGCCAACATTGACACATGGCTCTCTTGGGAGCTCGTTTCTCTCCACTTGGATTTCGTTCATTTCCCCAAAGGAACTTAGGATAACAAGAGTTATTTCCCTAACATTAGTCTTTTAAGAAATGTATTATAATATTCCCTTAGAGATAAGCCCACAAGATTAGCCCTTTTCCTAGATTCTTAACCCCTTCCCTTTCCCTTCCTAGATCTTAGTCCCCCATAACTCTTTCTTCGTGGTTGGTCTACACACAAAGATGTATTTATATTAATTATATGAGTATTTACATATATAAAAACAGACTCACTGGCCTTTAGCATCTAGGCTCTTTAGCCTAATCATCACATAAGCCTCCTATCTTATAATCACTTGGCTCACCAACCTACAAAAAATGTTTACAATTCAGCAGGGGATCAACCTTGGGGTATTACAGTCCCCTCCCCTCCCCTTGTTTATGCACTATTCTTAGTGCATCATATTTACATATTACAACAATATTTTAAAAAATCTTTAAAAATATGCGAGTATTACGTCCCCATGGCCTCTTCATTCTCCCAATTTGCATCCTCAAGACTGTACTAGGTCCATTGGACCTTTACAAGATCTATGGATCGATTCTAGAGATGCTTGGTCTTTCGATCCAGTATGCACACCGGATGCACCTGAAAAACGCCTTCTTTCTCCACTTGAATCACATTCCAATCAATAACATGATTAGCATAGGTATATATTTCTTGAGCAATGATACATGGAATACAGTATAAATATTCATAGATGCAGGTAATGCAAGCATATAATCTATAAGACTAATCCTTTCTAGGATTTCAAATGGCCCATAGTAACGAGATTCCAATTTGACACAGTTTCCCAACTTTAGGGAACTTTTATTGGCCTTCACTTTCAGAAACACATGATCACTAATATATAATTCTATGTGAATTATTCTCTTATCAACGTAGATTTTCTTCCTATCTTGAGTAGCCTTTAAATTCTGTTTTTTCTTTAACATCTTCTCTTCCATTTCCTTGAGCAACTATGGCCCAACTACTGCACTATCAGCTGGGTTGTCTCATCTTATTGGCATGTTTCACTTTCTGCCAAAAAGTGCCTCAAATGGGCTCATCTTTAGAGATGCTTGGTGCCCATTATTGTAAGCAAACTATATCAAGTGTATATAGTCTTCCCATTTATATGTTTTTTCCATCACATACATTCTTAGCATATCCTCTATCACTTGGTTCACCCTTTCTATTTTCCCATCATACTCGCGATGATAAGTTGTGCTGAAGTTCAGATTTGTTTTGAACCCTTTGAATAATCCCCTCTGAAAGTTTGAAATAAAATTTGGGTGTCTGTCAAACACAATTTTCTTGGGTATTCCATGCAAGTGTGTTACTTCCCTCACATAAATATCATCAACATTGGTTTCTTTGTGAGTAATCTTCATTGGAATGAAATGGGTAGCTTTAGAAAGCTTGTCCACCACCACCATGATAAAATCACATTGCTTTCTTGTTCTGGGAAATTTGGTGATGAAATCCATTAACACCACTTCCACTTCTACTCAAGAATGGGAAATGGTTGCAGCAACCCGGCTAGGTGTCTATGCTCAGCCTTGACCTTTTGACACTCCAGAAATTTAACAATGTACTCAACAATTTCCCCCTTCATGCCTGGCCAATAGTATTCGATTTTGACAACTGAAATGGTTTTTTGATATCCTGGTTGTCCAACATAAGGTAGATTATGCATCTCTTTCAAGATCATACTCCTCATTTCATGAGAAATGGGTACTTAAATTTTGTTCCTGTACAAGATAATTTCATCATTCCCCAATTTATAATCTTCAACCTTCTGTCGCATTTTACCTTGCTGTAATTTTGTTACTATCTCCATGCACTACAAATATTTTTCTGTAGCCTCATAAATTATTCCTTTAAGATTAGTTTGATACATGCTAAAGGTTGTAGCATGCAGTTCATGCACTCTCCTGCTGAGTGTGTCATCCACTTTGTTCTATTTTCCTTTCATGTTCTTGATATCAAAGTCATAATCACCGAGAAACTCTAACCATCTACTTTGTCTGGCATTTAGAGTTGGTTGATCCAATAGATATTTCATACCATTATGGTATGTCCGTAGCTCAAACTTTTTTCCCATGAGGTAGTGCCCCGACTTCTTCAAGGAATGTATTATGGCTCCCAAGTCCAAATCATGAGTGGCATATAGTCTTTCATGCTCGTTCATCTTTATTGATTCAAAACATACCACATATCCATTCTGACTAAGGACTCTACCAAGTCCTTATTTACATGCATCTGTGCATACCATGAAATATTTTTTCAGATCAACAATCCTTAGAATTGGAGCACTGGTTAACAACTGCTTCAATTGTTGGAAGCTTTTTCCACACTATGTTGTCCATTTAAACTCCACTCCCTTCTTTTTCAACGAAGTAATCGGGTGTGCAATATTTGAAAACCCTGCAATGAATCTTCTGTAGTATCTAGCTAGACCCATGAAAGATCTGACTTATGTCACATTCTTAGTTGTTGTCCACCCTTTAATAGCTTCAATATTTTTAGGGTCCACTATTATCCCTTCTTCAAATATGATATGCCCCAAATAGTGAATTTGGTTCTGATAAAATGAGCACTTGCTCAATTTGACATACAACTGGTTCTCTCTTAACACTTGTAACACATGTCTAAGTATTCCTGGAAAACACCATTCATTAATCACATGAAAAAAACGGGTGCATTTGATAACCCAAATGGAACCACTGTGAACTCGTAATGACCATACCTTGTCCTGAAGGAATTCTTGTTGATGTATTCATCTCTGATCCTTACTTGATGGTATCCTGACCTAAGATCAATCTTTGAGAATATCCTTACATCCTTTAACTGATCAAAGATATCATCAATCCTTGGAAAATGATACTTGTTCTTAATAGTTACTTTGTTCAATTGTCTAAAGCCCATACACAGTCTCAATGTCTCATCCTTCTTCATTACAAATAAAACTGTGGCACCGCAAGGCGACACACTTGGGCATATATACCCTTTCTTCATAATCTCTTCAAGATGCATTTGTAGTTCCTTCATCTCTAGTGTACTCATCTTGTAGGGAGTCTTGGTGATCTAGAATCAGATCTAGGAGCTTGATGGGGCTTAGAAAGCCCTAAAGATAAAATTTATTAGAATGTATTCAAAATGAACATGTGCATAGGCCTCGACGATATGAACCCAACGCAACTTGAACAGGCTCAAAAAAACATCGTATGCTCAAGTTTTGGTGATTTGTTCATTTTTCCAAACAGAAAAAAAAATGTTGACTGTACAGTCCGTCTAGTGCCACGTGGCAGATGACTGTACAAGACGTACGACTGCACAATTGATGTGGCAGGAACAGTTTTCAGACTGACTGGACATATGGATGTTGACATGATAGGTTGACTAGGAGTATGAACGTTGATGTAGATAGGACATATGGACCAACCAGGAAGTGACATGTGTCACCACTGCAAGGGTGACAAGTGGCACGTTTGTACATCGACACATGGAAAGGTACGTTATGCTGACAGGGCAGGTACAAGTGGTAGACTACTATACCAGTTGGCAATTGACACGCAGCATAGGAATCGACGAATGGTGAAGTGCCACATGGCCCAGACCTGGTTTGCCACGTGGCACCCTTTTACTAGTTGTTAGTTTCTTTGCAAAAAATTTGGTCTCCACTGGTTTCGAACTCGAGACCTCGGCATGGGAGAATGTCTAGGAAGGGACGGGCTAGCCAGCCTGCCTGAGGGTGTTCCTTGTTAACTACATGGTAAAAAATATATTTAAGTTTGCAAAAGGGTGTGAACGAAGGCGGAAAGGGATGGGGCCTAGCCCCAACCCACGGTTACTTTTGCTACCCCATATAACCAGCCTCGGTCACATACATTGCCACACCCACACTCTAGGATTCAAGCACTGTTAAGTTTCCAGGTGCGGGGACTACGAGATATATACTTACCACTAACGAACCTATTCCCATATGACCTGGGCAGTGACCAGTGGCGGGGCACCTAGTTTTGGGACTCGGTCCTATCAATAGTTGACATGTGACCATAATTCACGGGATAAGGGCCAGTGCCCAGCCCCTAGGGGGCTGGCACTTGGCCATATGTTTCCATGTGACCATGTTTAAGGGAGCGCACCAAGCCCGAGGGGGCTTATCCCAATATCCCCCCAAAAGGGCCAAAAATCTCCAATAACAGGCCAAAAATCCATAAAAAATTACTAATATATGGTTATAAAACCACTTTTTGCACATATATTGGGCTAATCCCCCTCAGGCTTGGTGCGCTCCCTTAAACATGGTCACATGGAAACATATGACCAAGCACCAACCCCCTAGGGGCTGTGCGCTGGCCCTTATCCCGTGAATTCTGGTCACATGTCAACTAATGATAGGACCTAGTCCCAAAACTAGGTGCCCCTTCACTGGTCATCGCCCGGGTCATATGGAAACAAGTTCGTCAGTGGTAATTTTGTATCCCATGGCCCCCGCACTCAGAAACTTAATGGTGCTTGAAGCCTAGAGTGTGGGTGTGGCAATGTATGTGATCGAGGCTAGTTATATGGGGTAGAAAAAGTAATCGTGCACTGGGGCTAGGCCCCATCCCTTTCCACCTTCGTTCACACCCTTTTGCAAACTTAAATATATTTTTAACCATATAGTTAACAAGGAACAACCTCGGGCGGGCTGGCTAGCCTAGCCCTGCCAAGCCATCTGCCCACGCCGAGGTCTCGAGTTCAAAACTAGTGGAGACCAAAATTTTTGCAAAGAAACTAACAACCAATAAAAGGGTGCCACGTGGCACCTCACCATTCATCGATGCCTATGCCACATGTCAATCACCAACTGGTCCAACTTGTTGCCACCTGTACCTTCCTTGTCATCATACTATACCTTTGCATGTGTCACCCTTGTAGTGGTGACACGTGTCACATCCCGGTTGGTCCACCTATCTTGTCTACGTCAGTGTTCGTATGTCGAGTCAGCCTGCCACGTCAGGGTCCATACGTCGAATCATCCTGCTAATTTTTCCTGCCATGTCATATGTACAGTCAAACAGACTGTATAGTAAACTTCCACATGTCACTGTACAGATTGTACAGTCAACAATATTTTGCTTGTTTGGAAAAATGAACAGATCACCATAAATTCAGCATACGACGTCCGCTTGAGCTCGTTCAAGTTGTGTTGGGTTCATATCGACGAGGACTATGTACACGTCTGTTTTGAAGCCATTATGAGAACTTTTATTTAGGACTTTCTAAGCCCCATCAAGCTCTTGGATCTGATTCTAGGTCACTTGGATACTGGAGTTTCTCCATGCATTAACTTTATAGATAAATCAATATCTCTCTTTGGGGATAGTCTTGGTATCTCCTTGAACACATCCTAAAAATCTTCCAGGACCGCATGATCCTTAGGATTTGGCATTGTATCCTTATGTGCTTCCTCCATATGAGTTGCAACTTTTTGGAATCCCTTCCTGTAACACTTTTTCAACTACATTTTTGAGATATATCGGACAATAAAGGCCCTGGGAACTCCTTGGACTATTCTAGAGTTCCCTTCCTCATCCAGGAAATTAAATGCCTTGTTGTGATAGTCTAAGACAACATGGTGTTGCTCTAACCAATCCATGCCAATTAGACATTCATATCAACCCAAGGGAAATATGTTCAAAACTACTTTGGTACTTAGCTCATTCATGTCCACTGGACATTATTTAATCAGCTCAATAGCTTTTCTCTTGGCTCCTGTAGCCAGTTGTACCAACCAAGATTTCCCATGATTGCTTCTTGGAAATTGCAATCTTTCCACTACCTTAGGATATATATAGCTATGAATATCTCCTGAATCTATTAAAATAGTAAATTCATGGTTATTGATCATACCTTTTACTTCAATCATGTGTTATTGAAATTCTTCTTGCTTGTTGTCCAGGGATGCATAGATCCTTGGAACACTTTTTCACATGTCCTCCACTGTTTCGGCTTGTTGTACATTGTGGACAACTCTCACTTTATCTTTTCTATGAGTACAACCTCTATACAAATGATCTCCTTTACAACCCCAACATTGAATGGGTGTTTTCCTTGGTCTTTGCCCACCTATCTCAGTCATTCTAGGTTCTCTATGGGTTTTTTGTCCCTGAGAACTGTTTCTAAAGAAGGGTGGTTTGTTCATATTCTTTCTCTAATCCATCTTGAACTTCATCTTGTCTTCCCAATCTATTTGGAATGTAGGCTTTCCCTTATGCTAATCATATAAGCACTTGGATCTTCTTATGGTTTCCTCCAATGTCTTGGGATCATCATATTGAATCTTATCATTGATAAAGGATGGCATCCCACTTAGATACCTTTGAATCTTAACAGTATCATCCTTGATGAAGGAGACATACTTCAACAGTTCTAAAAATTTCCTTTCATACTCATCAATGGTCATGCTTCCTAGTTTGAGTTCAAAGAACTCTTTCATATTTTTTTCATAATACCTCATGGTTAAGTATTTCTTCTCAAAATGCTTCTTGAATTCCTTCCAAGACATATTTTTATCTTTAATGTGTTGCACTTTCACAAGTTGGTCCCACCACATGGATGCCTTTCCTTTAAGATGGTAGATAGAAATTATTCCTTCTGCATGAGAAGAACAATTATGCAATTGGAAGTACTTCCTCATGCCTAGCATCCATGTCTCAACATATTCATCCTTCTTGTGTTCACCA
This sequence comes from Picea engelmannii, assembly GCA_009831015.1. NCBI lineage: Eukaryota > Viridiplantae > Streptophyta > Pinopsida > Pinales > Pinaceae > Picea > Picea engelmannii. The sequence continues at coordinate 100,278 of ML817007.1, forward strand.
TCAATAGAAGGAGGTTTAATTTTTTTCATTTCTCCTTGCAGTTCATCCACTCCATACCTTTTATGATGCTTCTTGACAGGAGATGGAATTGAGTTGTTGTGTGCTCTCCTATTGGAATGTCTTTGGGAGAGATGGTGATGTCTACTACCACTCCTTGTTCTTGTCTTCTAATCAGGGGACCTGTGGCATCCTAATTTGTTGGAGCCACTCTCCTTATCCAATTTCTTTTCAATTATGTCCAGGATCTTCATTATTCATATTAAATTTTTCCTGTTGCTCTTTGGATTTCATAATCCTTTCATTATCATACTTGTGACTTTGGATATATTTCTGCAAATGTCTAATGGTTTATGCTATATTCATGTTATCATCCTTTTCCTCTCCATGTCCATTGGAGTTTGTTCCTTCAATACCCAAATGGACATCCATTCCTCTGATCTCATCTTCCTCACTATAGGTCCCCTTTGTATCTCCCATCCCTCTGCACTCTATACTAAATCTGATCTGATCAATTTATTGTTAATTCTGCAAAATGTGCAGCGAACAGAGCATTGTCAGGTTAATTGACTTAACAATTTCAAGAAAAATATGAACCATTTTGGTTCAATAATATATCAGATTTCTTTCCTCCGATTTTCTGTGAAATTGTCTATTCTATTCACTTTTATGGGTGAATAGTTACGTTTTTTTGTCCAATGTATTTCCAATGATTGTTTCCTTGCTCAATTATGAGCTTTGAGTAGAAATCTATGGTCCTTTAAAACTTGTTTTTTTTCTCTGATGTACTCCTTGTACAGTTGATCTCTTTCCTCTAAGTTAAAAGGATCTTATTTTTTTTGTTGGATCCTATCATAAAGTTCCCAGGTCTTCAGTACCTATTCTGATGCAGGTCCGAACCAGACGAAATCCACAAGATTCCTTCGTAACCCCTTTTTCCTTCTTTAACACAATTTTTGGGCAATAGCCCCTTTTTCTTCAGCCCCCAACTGCATTTTACTGCAGGATTTAACCAAGCGCACACAGACAGGGTTGTGGATTTTCCCTAAGTATTTCAGTGGTTTGGAGTTCGGGGAAATTGATTGAAGTGCAGACAGAATGGAATTCCTCCCGAAGTCCCAAAGTTCGGAACCAATCTAGACCTTCCATTAACAGAGACATGTGTCTGGAGATCAACTTGTTTGATGTTTGATAGTTCAGAGTTTAAATTAAGTTCAACAAAAAAATATTTCGAAGCCTGAAGTAGCGAAGTCCCAGAGCCCCGAAGTCCTGAGGCTATGGGGAACATGTATTAAGAAATTCAACGTTCGAATGATTCATTTTAATATGGCGAGGAATCCTCCAAAGTCTCGGATCCCCGAAGTCCCGAATCTCTGGGAAACCATTGTTCGAAAGTTCAACATTCGGGAGAAATAAAGTGTGCTAGTGTTGTATCTCCTGAAGGCCGAAATTCTGAAGTTCTGAAGTTTCGGAGTGCAACTGTGACATGGAAAGATGACATCACTGAGGGTGATGTGGATCTCCTCTAAATTTTCCATGTGTCACTTGTTTTTGTACCATTTCCAGGCCCTTGGTACCAATTGAGACCTGACATGTGTCGTCCATCGGTGGGGCCACATGTTACTACATTAATTGTTTGACATTCGAGCAAAGGAGATCGTCGTATTCGTTGGTTCTACGTTCAGGTATTTTTAAGTGTTGTAAGGTAAAGTCTCTTGAAGTCCCAAAGAGTCAGAGTCCCAAAACTCCAGAGTAGCATAGTTTGGGAGTTCAAAGTTCATAAAAAATGGAGAGTAGTGTTTAGGAAAGCTATGAAGTGTTGAAGCCCTGAAGTCTTGAAACTTTGGGAAGTGAATGTTCAGTTGTTTTGCGTTCAGGAGGAACGTTGTGTTGAGTTTAGAAATCCCCCGAAGCATGGATATACGAAGTTCCAAAGCACAGATTGTGACATGGCATGATGACATCACCTAGGGTGATGTGGACCTCCTCTAGGCATGCCACGTGCCATCTGGTTTTGTACTTTTACAGGACCTTTTCTACCAATAGAGATCCAACATGTGTCACTCAATAGTGAGTCCACATGTCACTACCTTAATTTATGATAGTTGTATTAAGTGAACCCCATAAGGTTCAAAATTTCAAGAATTAGTTGCCTGGAGGAAATGTTGGAAGAAGTTATGGAATCATACAAAGCCTGAAGCTTCGGAGTGTCGAAGTGACACGACGTAATGATGTCACCATTAGTGACATGGAAATATTTGGAAATTCATCATTTGAGAGCTTTGAAGGGTGATGTAGAAGAAACCTCCGAAGACCCGGAGTCCCAAAGCTCTGAAGTCCTGAAGCTTCGGAGAGACGTGACATGCAAACATCACCTAGGGTGACGTGGACCCATTCTAAGCATGGCATGTGTCAACTAGATTTGTTTTTTTCACATGCCATTCGTACCAATTACAACATGACATATGTCATGCATTGGATGGAGCCAGGTGTCCATTCCATAACTCTTCCATGTGGCACACTGATATATGGATGTTGACTAGACCTTCGTGGTCCATTAGTTCTACAATCATGTAAAATAAATAAAGAAGGAAGCGTGAATTTCCAGATAGCTTCGCCAATTCGGCCTTCAGGGGAAGTACAAAGTACTGAAGTCAGGAACCCTGAATCCTAGAGCCCCAAAGCTCCGAAGAGGTATCGTCTGGAAGCTGGCCACTTTGGCATTCAAGTAAAATGAGTGAAGAAGGAAGGAAAACCTTCGAAGCTCGAACTTTCAAAGCCCCAAAGTTCCCAGGTCTTCAGTACATCTTCTGATGGAGATTTGAACCAGACAAAACCCACAATCTTCCTTCCTAACCCATTTTTCTTTCTTTAACCTAGTTTTCGGGCACTAGCCCCTTTTTCTTCATCCCCCAACCGCATTTGACCACAGGTTGTAACCAAGTGCATGTAGACAGGTGCTTATCCAGAGCCCAGGGAACTTTGGGGCTCCGAAAATTTGGGCTTCAAATTTTTTCCTTCCTTCTTCACTCATTTTCCCTGTACGTCGAAGTGGCCGACTTTGGTAGGGTACCTCTTTGGAGCTTCAAGGTTCCGAACTACAGTACTCTATAATTCCTCTAAATTCCAAACTGGTGAAGCTCTTCGGAACTTCGTTCTTCCTTCTTTAATTTTTTTACCCGATCGTCAGACTGATGAACCGTCGAGTTCTAGCCAACATCCACGTATCAGTGTGACACATGGAAGAGTTATGAAGTGGACACGTGGCTTCATATAATGGACGACACATGTCATGTTCTAACTGGTATGAATAGCATGTGAAAAACATAAATCAGGTTGACGCGTGTCATGCCTGGAATGGGTACATGTCACCCTAGGTGACATATGCATGTCACATCTCTCCGACACTCTGGGACTTCGAGGCTTTGAGACTTTGGGTATTTTGAGGTTTCTTCTACATCACCCTTCAAATCTTCCGAATGTCGAATTTTCGAACAATTCCATGTCACTCATGGTGACATCATTACGTCGTGTCACTTTGGCACTCCGCAACTTCAGGCTTCGAAGGATTCCATAAACTCTTCCAACATTTCCTCTGAATGCCAAATTCTCGAACTTTTGAACCTTTCTGGGTCCACTTAGTACAACCGTCATCAATTAAGGTGGTGACACGTGGCCTCACCGTTGAGTGACACATGTCAGATTTCTATTGGTACAACAGAGCCTGTAAAAGTACAAAACCATATGACATGTGGCATGCCTAGAGGAGTTCCATGTTATCCCAAGTTATGTCATCATGCTACGTCACAATCCGTGCTTCGACACTTAGTAGCTCCAGGCTTTGGGGGATTTCTTGACTCAACACAATGTTCCTCCCGAACACCTAACTGTCAAACAGTCACTTCTTGGAGCTTCAGGACTTTGGTGCTTTGGGACTTTGGAGCTTTCCTCAACACTACTCTCCATTTCTTCTGAACTCTAAATTCCCAAACTGGGCTACTCCGGAGTTTCGGTACTTTGGTGCTTCAAGACTTCAAAAACATTTACCTTAGAACACTTCAAAATACCAGAACATCGAACCGGAAAATAAGATGATCTCCTTTGCTCGACTGTCAAACAATTAATGTAGTCACACGTGGTCCGACCAGCGAGTGACACATGTCAGGTATCAATTGGTACCAAGGGCCCGTAAATGGTACAAAAACAAGTGACACGTGGAAAATTTAGAGGAGATCCACATCACCCTCGGTGACATCATCCTTCCATGTCACAATTACACTCCAGAACTTTAAAATTTGGCCTTCGGGAGATCCATCAATAACACACTCTATTTCTCTCGAATGTCAAACTTTCGAACAAGTGTTTCCCGATGCTTCAAGACTTCAAGTCTCCAGGACTCTGGAGTATTCCTCGCTAGATTAAAACAAATCATATGAACATCTAATTTTCGAATACATGTTCCCGGGAGCTTCATTACTTCGGGGCTCTGAGACTTCTGTACTTTGGGCTTCAAAATATTTTGTTGTTGAACTTAACTTAACCTCTAAACTGTCGAACGTCAAATAAGTTGATTTGCAGACATGTGTCTTTGGTAATGGATGGTTTGGATTGGTTCTGAACTTTGGGAATTCATGAGGAAGTCCATTATGTGTGCACTTCAACCAATTTCCCTGAAATCTAAACCGTCGAACTACTTGGGGAAAATCCATGACCCTCCTCCTCCTGGATGATCTATGGCTGAAAATCACTCTGGGACTTCATAACTTTGGGCTTCGACCCCTTCTTCTAAACAAAACGTAAACTTCTCTGAATTCACAAACTCCAAAGGACTTGGAGTTTCATTGTTGTGCACCACCGATGAGCTCTCTCAGGGCCCCTATGGCACTCTATACATCCAATATCTATGGAAAATTTACTTCAAATTCCACATTCGTGGCCCATCCAGGTTCAAAGTTGAAATCATGGGCTCTGATACCAATTTGTAACAAACCCTCGACCACCCAAAACTTTCATTCTTAATAAATTCATCTACTTTATGTTAACATACACATAATCATGCATAAATGTAAAGTAAATAAACACATGTGTAACATACAACATGTAATTAAGGATATTGATATAGGTGGATATTGGTGGCCACCCACATGTTCCAAATGGCTCCTCTTGTCAGTTTTTATTGCATCACGTTCTTTTGTACATGTTTGTTATTGTGGTTTCTATATTTTTAGGGATGTTTGACTCCCTACACATCTTCCAGAGGGATATTGGTGGCCTCCTACCTAATCCAACTAGCTTATTTTGTATGTTTTCATGTCAACACATATTGTTGTACTTCTAGGGTTGTTTTAGGGCCTTAAACAATGTTTTTTTGGCTCGCCACAGTAAAACTCTAGACAAATTCACAGTTTGACAGCATAATGCATAGTTCTTGAAAAGACCTTTCCAACGGTCTATCACGCGCCCAAAACAAAGATCATATGAAAAAGTTACGACCCCGAAAAGTTATTGTACTAACTTACCCAAATGGGGCCCATGTGACTTTTGGTGTTTCATCTCCTAGGGTTAGGTTTTTGGATGTCTAGGGTTTTGACATTCATGTTTATCATAAAAAGGCCTTTAGAGCCTCATTGTAATCATCTTCTGGCGAATGAGCCTAGTCGTCACATCTCTTCTTAGAGATAAAGTTTCCACCATTCTAGCGAGTCTTGCACACTGTATTTTTACAGTCTCTTTACAGTTCTTTCATTAATAGAAATCAAGTATTCTTGTATTTCTCTTTTTCTGGCAATTATCACGAGTATTTCATTGTAATTTATCTCCTTTCATTTTGTTTCAAAAATAATATGGATCAGTGGTACCAGAGCAGGCTTCTCTTGATCGTTTTTCATTGCATGTCCTCGATGAGGTCCGACTATATCCAATTGTGTCTAGATTTTTTCTCTCTTGAGGACATTCACTATCGCATGCCTAAGAAACCCTTGACGACATAAAATAAAAATGAAAGAGAAAAAGATTCTATTAGCCTATTGCTCGAGCAAGATCTCTCATGATAGAGGGACGAAATGATGGAGAATTTTGCACACATCCTTTAATGTCTGTCGATAGCAACAGGTGCATCTTCATCAAGCGGCCATTTTGGAGGAACCTCTCCCTTCAAGGTACATGTTATTTTTTATATTCTCATATTTGAAGGTCACATAGATGCGGATGCCCTAGAAAAATGGTTAAATCTATTATAAGGTTATTTCTCTGTTCAAAATTTTTTTGACAGGGAAAAGATCACCTTCGCAGTCCTCAAGGATCTCCCCCATGTCAAACATTGGTGGGAAACTTAGTGGGAGAAAAGTTCCACAAAGTAATATGGAATATATGGGGCCGAGTCCACTTAGGATTGTTTTGTGGATATGGTCAAAGAACAGTACTATCTTGTTGATAACTATGAAGACCAGTACATGAGATGGACCACACTGCAATAAGAGAAGAGACAAACAGTGCCAGAGTTCACAAATACTTTCCATACCTTGCGCACCAAGATAGGTATCAAAGACTCTGAGTGACATCTGGTTCTGAAATACCATTGGTCTTTACATAGGTACATCCAAACCAAAATGGATTTCCTAAACATCTCATCATTGGGAGCTTCCTATCAATATGCTATCAAAATTGAGTAGAAATTTAGGCACCAGAACAAATGGGAATTCAGGTTAGCAAATATGTAACAACCAAAACATGGTAAAGATGGCCCTAACCAACAACCTCTAGATAACCAGTCCAAGACACATGAAAAAATAGGTAAATTAAAGATGAAGAATGGCATTAGGAACTGGTGTGACTTCCACAAAATCTCCTGACACAACACCGATGAATGTCAATCGAAACAGTCATTGGTGGCCGAGGTCAAAGACACGGAGCTGAACCCTGATTTAGAATCTGATCCATAAAATATTGAAAATAGACAGATCATCGACGCAGACCCCACTGCTACGGTCATGACCACAACAATTCAACTATAAGAACTAGTAGATCCCGAAGAGGGAAAGTGTCTCTTCCATTCATAGATGTGGGTGAAGGGGACCCCATTGCATTTTATTATTGATAACGATAGACATAAGAACCTCATCTCAACTAAGGTCGTCAAACAGTTGGGGTTGTCGACAACACCACACTCGAAACCATACAACATCAGGTGGCTTCACTAGGGATGTGATCTCGCATCAACAAACAATGTCGCTTGTCATATGGCATACATCCTTTCAAGGATGAGGTAGTTTATGATATTTCCCCTCTTGATGTTTTTGATGTTGTTTTGTGCTGACCATATATGTGGAAACATCATGTTGTCTATGATTCTAGACCCCGTAGTGTCATTATTACTCTGGGAGGTCAACTCTACAGGATACCAGAGATAGTTCTGACTACTACTCCACCAAAACAACACTGCAAGGTAATATCTCATATTGCAAAATCCATCCTCTTCACAATATGTTCAAAGGATGCACACAAGATCACTACAACCACTACACCCTCAACACCTTTTATACAACAAAAATAGATTGTCGAAGAGATGGAAGATATTTTATCTTCACCTACAATGGTGCCTACACAATGCCCCATACAACCCAAAGACAATAGGTTGGTGTAATAGATTCAACCCTTCCAGCAATAGGTTTATGGAAGTCTTCCACAAGCCAAGAAGCACAACTTCTCCAACAATCCACGCAACTCACCAAGATTCAGTTTCAATAAATGCTTTCCCCTCTTCCTTGGGAACTCAACACAATGGAGACCATTGCTTCCTAAGGGGGGAGGATTGATCCAGGTGAATATTGGTGGCCACCCACCTATTCCAACTAGCTCCTCTTGTCAGTTTTTTGTGCAACACGTTCTTCTGTACTTGTTTGTAATTGTGGGTTCTACACTTTAGGGGATATTTGAATCTCTACACATCTTCCATGGGGATACTAGTGGCCTCCCACCTAATCCAACTAACTTATTTCAAGTATTTTTTCATGTTAACACATCTTGTTGTAATTCCAGGGTCATTTTGGGGCCCTAGACTGTGTTTTTTTGGCTCCCCACACTCAAACTGTAGACAGAGTCACAGTTTGCCGGCGTAATGTGTATTTCTCGAAAATAACTTTCAGACAGACTATCACATGCCTAAAATGGAGATCGTATCCAAAAGTTACAACCCCAGGAAGTTTATGTACTAACTTACCCAAACCGGGCCCATATGAATTTTGGCGTTTCATCTCCTAGGGTTAGGTTTTTGGATGTCTAGGGTTTTGGCATTCATGTTTATCATAAAAAGGCCTTTAGATCCTCATTGTCATCATCTTCTGGTGAATAAGCATAGCATTCACATCTCTCCTCAGAGATAAAGCTGCCAACATTCTAGCGAGTCTTTCACTCTGTATTTTTAGAGTCTCTTTACAATTCTTCATTAATAGAAATCAAGTATTGTTGTATTTCTCTGTTTTTGACAACTTTCATGAGTATTTCATTTTAATTTCTTTGCTTTCATTTCGTTTCGAAAATAATATGGATGATTGGTATCAGAGCAGGTTGCTCTTGATTGTTTTTCATTGCATGTCCCTAACAAGGTCCGAGTATAGCCAGTTGGGTCTCGAGTTTGTCTCTCTTGAGGACAATCACTCTTGCATGCCCAAGAAAGCCTCAATGGCGATAGAAAAGAAAAATGACGAAGCAGAAGATTCTATTAACCTGTTTCTCGAGCAAGCTCTCGTGTGACTGGGGGACGAAATGATGGATAATTTTGCACACATCCTTCAACGTCTGCCGATAGAAATAGACACATCTTCATCAAGCAACCATTTTGGAGGAACCTCTCACTTCAAAGTACAAGTTAATTTTGATATTCACATATTTGAAGGTTAGATAGATGCGGATTCCCTAGAAAAATAGTTAAATCTATTAGAAGGTTATTTCTCTATTCAAAAAAAAATTGAGAGAGAAAAGATCACCTTTGCAGTCCCCAAGACTCTCCCATATGTCAAACAATGGTGGAAAACTTACTGGGAGCAAAGTTTCACAGAGGAATATGGAATATATGGGGTTGAGCCCACTTGAGATTTTTTGTGGATGTGATCAAAGAACAATACTATCTCGTGGAAAACTATGAGGACTAGTACATGATATGGACCACATCGCGACAATAGAAGAGCCAAACAGTGTCATATTTCACAAATACTTTCCATACCTTGTGCACCAAGATGGGTATGAAAGACTCTGAGCAACATCTGGTTCTGAAATACCATGGGGCTCTACATAGGTACATCTAAACCGAAATGGATTTCCTAACAATCTCATCATTGAGAGTTGTGTATCGATATGCTCTCAAAATCAAGAAGAAATTTATGCACTAGAACAAATGGGAATTCAAGTCTGCAAATATGCAACAACAAAAGAATAGTAAAGATGACCCTAACCAACAACCTCTAGACAACGATTTCAAGACACACAAAAAAGAATGACACTATAATAGTGCACAATACAAAACTAGGAAAGTGCACAAGGCATTCTGGTACAAACAAGAATATATAACAAAATGAATCACTAGAAAATATGGACTTTCTAAAACCGAGAGTTATATCTAGAAAAATGTACTTCAATTATGACGAGACAAGATATGGAAACCTACATACTCAACATGATAAGTATTTGAAGTCCTACTAATACGTATGGGCATGAACTGTAGTACGTAATTCTGCATGCCTTCCAAATATGGAAGACTTCAATCTTCTTCGAGTTGTAAACAACCATACCATTAACGTGAGGATAACCAAGCCACTGAGAACACCTAAAATTATGGGTATTTTGCTTGAACTTGACCTTTGTAGCCATTGTGACGGTGGTAGTGGAGGATTGCTAAAGAAAGATTTCAAATCATATTGAACAATGCAGTTTCCAGTCAAACCCCGAGCTCCAGATCCTATGTCATTAGGTTGGAACAGTATATCGATTGTTGTTGAAAGACAAGTATTGCAGTCGTCGAGGTTTATATCTCCCCAACATTAGGCCAGAGTGTAGATACGACGACATGAGAGGTCTAGAGTTGAGCCTGAAGTGTATCGATTCTTTGAAGATCCAGACGAAATATTAGATGCCAAACTGGACAAAACATGCCGAGCAACTATCACAAAAACATAAGGGCTAGGGCTGCTATTGATAATATCGATATTGCAAAAAAAATGTTAGATATTATTTTCTGGATTAACTGCGTAGTGTAAGTCATTAATTTATGACCCATATCCATGAGTATTAGTCGCAACTGACCAATAATTCTCATGATTTGAATAGTCCACTTAGCACTCATTGCATTCGGTGATGCTCACATGGGTGAAGAAGTGGGATTGAAACCAACGAAATCAATCACATAACATCAATCATCACTTCTGGGGCTTGCACCCGGTATCCCAAGACGCCTCTGGTTCAAGCGCGCTTAACTGTGGAGTTTGTGGAGTTTTCCCCACAATCAAGCCCACTTAGCTTGCTACCCCATTTGCAAAACCTTAGCAAGTATTGTGCCTTATGAACTATCGAGTTAGAGCTCCCTTCCCTCTTATTATTTAATCATATAGGGGCTTAGGCAGTACAAGATATTAGATATTATTTTCAGGATTAACTCTGTAGTGTAAGTCATTAATCTATGACCCATATCCATAATTAGTTTCATTCTTTCCATTAGTATCCAGTTGTCCAATAAAGTTATTAGTTATCATTAATCTATGACCCATATCCATGATTAGTTTCATTCTTTCCATTAGTATCCCGTGGTCCAATAAAGTTATTAGTTTCCATTAAGTAAGAAGCAGAACTTGGACCAAACTCTACTACCAACGTAATCCTGTAGAACTGCAATTTTTGCTTGCTGTGAACAATTGTAGCATTGGTCGACGGTGGCATCTCCCCTGCATTGGAGGAGGGCATATATTTGGTTAGGACTTTGGCCATACTCTGAAATATTAAACCTGCTCTGGGATGCGTCCTCAATGCTGTCCAGACGAAGACTACTCAACGTTGCATTCACATGATCAACACGATAACGATAGATATAACCATGCCGAAAGACCATGGATGCTTTCCCTGTAAGCTCAGGAGGACTCTGGTGGCCATTGGAGTTACAGAGGCTGTATTCATGTCTACTCTGTCTGTCCTTGGGAAGCAACCAGACCCTTGGGAAGAAAGTTCTGGCAGGAGGAAACTTTATTTATATTAATAGAAAATATGATCAACACAATAGCAAGAGAGAGGCCCAGAGGAATCTGTTGGCCATGGCCGTTAGAGAGGTTGTATGTTAAAGTCTGCTTCAAGTCTTAGAACGATTTTCGCACCAGTATGACCGATTCAAAGGATGCCAAGACTGCCCGAACTTTCCGTGGATTTGCAAATCGTACCAAGCATATGAGACAATTTATTTGAATGCGTCCATTGTTTCATAGACGTAATTTTACTGTATTCAAATATTTTATTTTACGTAGGTATTGATATATAAAGTATTTGATATTTAAATTTGTATGAATCAATGGACAAACATCTAGAAGTTATTCAAAATATGATCAACTTGATATATTCAACAAAGAATTATTAAAAATAATATTATATGGAGTGGAGGGGAAGTTTTTTAAAATTTATATTTTTAAGTTTTTAAAATATTCTTTTGTTTTAGATTTAAAAAAATAATATTTTTACATGGTTTTCAAAAATAATAATAATAAAAATTTAAAATTATTAATAAAAAATATTAAATTAGTTATAAATAAAATATTTCAATAATTATTTTAACTAAAATAATTTTATATTAATATAGATAAGATAATTGATAGTAAAAAATTTCTTAATCCAATTCCTTAATGTTTAATATAAAATTGGCACACAACATCAAAAAAATATTAATAACAAAAAAACTTTTCAATTTAGACCATAAATAAATTATTTCAAAGTCTACTTTAAGTAAAATATTTCAATGTCTCTCTCTATATATAAAGTAATTGAAAGTAAAAGAATTCTTATTCAGTGGAAAGGGCTTTGTGTAATTCTTTCAATGTTTAATATGGATTTGATAAAAAAATATTTGATAAAAAAATATTTCAATGTGTGCCATAAATAAAATATTTCAATATTCACCTTAAGTAAAATAATTTTATATCAAGGATAGGTGCTTTCTACACTCAAGTATGAGGGAGATGTGTATTTCCTTCAATGCTTAATATGGAGTTAACACATGGCATCACAAAAATATTAATAGAAAAAAAAACTTTCTTTATACACACACACACATCTTTGTCATAAGGTCAACTCCATCTTGATAACAAAAAGAATTACACATCTCCATCTTTGAACTTGTGACCTCTTAAGAGGAAACACATGTTCTTAACCATTAGGCCCACTCAGGCTGTATATTATGATGGAGATGTGTAATTCTTTATAAATATTTTCTTTTTTCTTAAATGTCAACTCCATATGAGATGAAGGAAGAACTATTAATGGAAAAATATTTGTTTATATATATATATATATATATATATAAGCTTGACATGTTACTTATGAAAATTTAAGTCCTTTGGAGGGTAACAATTCCTCCCAACCACCCCAACTAAATTCAATTAACATTTTAATTATGTTATATAGATAGATAGATAAATAAATAATACAAAAATATTTTACTTAAGGTGGAGATTGAAATATTTTATTTATGATCAATAATGAAATATTTTTTAAATAAACTACTAGTTTTATTATTCCAATTTATAAGACTAATATGTACACTCAAACCAATATAATAAATATAATAATTTCTATATATATTTCACAAATTATTTTAACTTAATTAGCATTGTCTTTATTAAAAAAATGGTTTGAAAAATTTGTGGAGAACTTCAAGATCAAGTTGTGATCCTCCTCTTTTCAATATAGCTATGTTGATTTCTTTTAAAACTTTCTATATCCCCATTCTCATTTTCACAGTATTGCAATTTACTCAAAACTCTAAATGTCTAACCTAATCAGTGTCCATCAATGAGTATATCTTTAATAAGAAAAAAGAATTGTACTATGCATATGCTCTTGTGCTTCACACACTTGTCAATCTTACCATAGAATTAAAACATTAACCTCACACTTTTAAGTTACGCCCCACAAAATATAATATTAAGTCAAGGTTATCTTTGAGGTATGATGCAGGAGCATTGAAATCGAAATCATTCTGGGATGACCTGGTGAAGGTGACTGTGAAATGTGATAGTGTCGCTACAACAGTGATTGGTTGCTATAAGTTATGAATGGTTGTAGAACGTGACAAGATACAAAAAGTGACAAGATTTATGGAGATAGTAATAATATTGCAGATTGCGGAAGTGGAGTAGATGGGAGCGCTACTATAGGATGGATGCATGGATTCGTGCTGAGAAGTAATGTGTCTCTACATAAGAAATGGTGGGAATTACAGCTCAGGTGGAATCACCCTTGGCTACAGAACTTCTCCACGTAAATCTACGGAACCAAGAATGGGAGAAAACAACAAGGATCTTGAGGAAAATGGTCCAAAGGACATGTTGAGGAAGGAGTCCACTATTGAGTGGAAGCTGGAAGGTCACACCACAAGAGAAGAGTCACTATGAAGAGGATGAATATGAAGCTAGAAGATGAAAGGGCACAAGGAGCCAATTGTTATGATAAAGGAGAACATTTATGAAAGTAAATAAACAAACTGTCAAGTAGTTGCAAAGGGAGAGCTTGAAAGAAGAAGAAATAAGGCACGAGGAAGGGAGAGAGGAATGGTTGAGGTTTCCATGGCCTCTCGTCTGACAACCCAATGAAATTTGTAAGATCACATGAGACCATAGATCCCGTCTATCTTACTTTGTATGAAAATGAATAAAATAATTAGGGTTTTTTATATTCAACCCTTGTGCATGTGTATGGATGAATCTTGTATGATGTTATATTATTTTTTTATTGGCATGAATGGATGAAATTTAATTCTATTTCTTGAATGATTAAATCCCCGCGGAGAATAGTTATGTTGTGATATTGTGGTGCAGGTGGGAACAAGTTTGTAGAAGACTGTGCTTAGATTTGTGATCATTTACAGATGGACGCAGGTCTAGGAGAGACCATGTGATGGAATTATGGTTCTTTGTAGTTGGGTGTGACTAAATAATTTAATTCACTATGTATTTGCATTGTAATAGAGTATTGTTGTGGAGATAGTGTTGTAATTACATTACTGTGAGAACTGAGTGTAGGATGAGTGTTTCTATTTGAATATGAACTCGAGAGTAGAGATTTCTTGTTTGATCAAGGAAGTGTGTCTACATCCCATAGATGTGAAGCGTTTTCATATGGGGATGTTTCCTTGGTTTATGAGCTAACCATTGGTTTCAAGATTGTGTGGAATAACTTGAAGATTGGTGTTGTGATGAAGTAGCATAAAGAGGTTGAGAATACATAACTACTGAAGAATGTGTCATACAGGTTGTGATTCTTGAGTTGAAAAAAAAAAAACTCTCTATTTGTATAAAATGAAACCATCCAGATGCAACAAAAGAATGGTTGCAATTGTTGGCGCATGTCTCTCCTATAACTAGGAGTTTGAAGACCCAAGGTTCATTAATATTTGACCAACAAAATCCCAAGGTGTCGTCATATTCAATATTTAATCGAAGACTGAAGAAGGTCTCACTCGAGACGCCATGAGAATCACAAAGACCATTTGGTCTTGTGTTGGATGTGAAGGCATAATGCATACAATGAAAACTCTCAATATTTCATACATTCATTAATGCATAATACCATATTGAGTAATAAACATTAACCATTAACACATATATACATTCAACTCAACATACACATATTGAATTGTAGAGAGAAAAAATAAATTGTATTGCATTCATTAACCTTGAAAATGCATATAGATACATATTCATATCACATAGAACTAGGCTTATGTGCTCTGCTTCATTTAACATTCACTACATTCCACTACGCTATGCAATCTCTTGTCATTTTCCACACACATATGATTCTATTACAAAATCTCTTCATTACTCATACAAGACCCATCCAAAACGGATATAGAACTCATACATAATTTAACTCCTGACTAGACTCTCTTATTTTTGCACCTTTTTCTCTAGCTCCCTATCGATTTCTTCTCTACTCCACTTTCTTTGGTGATTTACATATCCACACGCTTCTTCTTCCCACATGCATCCCATGTATCCTCCTTGGATCATGGAAATCCTAACTAAATTGCTAGGCCATCCATAATATTTCCCACAATCCTTCTATTTATTCTTGTTCATCATTCAAGAATATTCCCAAAGATATTCTTTGATTTGGTCTTCATGTGGTATGTTCTAGATTTTTCGCACGTAGTACAAAACTTGGTTAACATGCACACCTTATTACTTTGGCTAGCGCAATTTTTGATGTTCCTTGCATCACATAGTGTATATGTGAGTGCAATGTTGATTTGTGGTGTGCACACAACTAACCCAAAACCTTGGGTTCCAACAGGCCCCCAAAAATGTTAGTTGACTTGTCCTCGAGTCAACGATGTTGTTCACATCTTGAGAGAGGTGGTGGAAATGACGAATACCATGACTTCCTAGAGAAATGGTGGAAAGTCCTTGTCAACCTGGTTAAATATCTCATATAGTCTCTCTATGAGATTGGAAATGCCTTTTGTATCATCCACCGTAACGTTTGAAGAATGAATATTAATCAGTTCAATTTGGGCTATCATAGGGGTCATCGATGTGTGTGATGTTATTAGCTGAGTATAGTGTCTCTCTTCTTTACCTGTCTCTTATAATGCAATGCCATAAATCATTTTTTATTCGGCATGGGATGTTGTGATCTGATGGATTTTACTGGAAATGGATGTCATTTCCATTGGATGTTCACCTAGGGGTAAGGAGGATATTTATTTTTATTGTTGCATGACTTCGACCTAAGTTGTTAGAATTTGGTCATCAATGGCCCAGACCTCTGGAGCATTATGGAGGTGGTTCCAAAGATTGAAATTGTACTTAACTAGACCTTCAAAGTAAGAAATTAGTTCCTTCCCTTTGGGCAATGCTTCTTAGCGAATGTTATTTTCTATTGTAACTCTGGGTTGTCTAGGGTGGAACGTTTGAGCTTCTCACGAAGATTGAGATTTCGTGTCTCCAATACCTAGATGTGCTTCTTGACTGTGTGAATTTTCTAAGGTGGATACATGTCTGTTTTCGCAGCCCCTAGCTAGGGTACGTGTGAATAAGCCTCATCTACTGAGCTGAGAATTTCTTTATGAACTGTGAGTAATTTTTCATGTTTTGTTTTCCTTTCAACGTGCACAATGACCTCCACAAGATGAAGTGATTGAAGATCATAACACGCAACCTCTACTTCTTGTCTCACTTGAATTTCCTATTGATTCTTCAATTGAGTATCCTTACAACATATTTCTCATGGTGTTGTTGCAGTTGATCATGTGACTGAATTTAGGGCTTGGTGCCTATCTCCAATATTTGTCATTATTGTAGTCATAAAATTATTCAGGTCCTTTGTAGGCACCTTCACGAGGTCAAGTTTGGTATTGATCGAGTCACCA
>ML817008.1:5440-15834 GCA_009831015.1 Picea engelmannii
CTAATGTTAACAACAAGACATGTTGGAGGTTCCAAATTAGTATCACTATTCTTACATGTAATCATGATCATGGTTTTCTTTCGCACTATGAAATTTTTATTTGAATTAGTGGATGTTTGATGATGACCACAACACATTCCATATGTGGGTTTCTTGAAACTAGTATTTTGAGAACCTTATGTCTTTTTTTTTTCTTCCAATGGAACTTGCAAGATTGGAATTAGATGTCCTTTTAAAAAAGTGATTGAAGAAATTTTGGGGTACTCCTTTGTTGGGTCCACTATATCTCTTAAACTTCCCTTCCAAATTCATTGCAATAAGCATCACTCAACTTGTTCATAGCTAGGAATTCCATTTCTTCCATAAGGTACAAGTGCAAGAATGCATTGATTTTGATAACCCTCAAGAATTTAGGTATTTTATCATTCACCTTAATCAATGTTTGGTGGTACGTTGCAATGAAGTTTAGAATAAACTAGCCTTGCTTTAATTACAATATATGTCATTGTTTGTATGCATCATCAAGGTGTCCCATGGGATAGAAGTTATCTTTCAAGGTTGTCTTAAATTATTCCCTCATGGTGATCGACCACTATGCTTATTCTATCTGATGGGTAGACTATCACCACAACAATATTTCTGATGCAGGAGCATCGCCAACAAAGCACAAGAGGAGGATAGTTAGGCGCACTAGTGCACATTTTGAAGAAATTTAATTTTTTAAGAGAGCGTATCACACAAATATTTGAAAAGAGATTGTAGTTAAAGAATGTATTTAATGTTGTAGAGATGGATAAGTTCATGAAGACATCAGAGAATGTATTTTCTTTTAATGAAGCAGAGTGCAGTACAGATCTGATGTATTCGATCTGATCTGTTTGTCACAAATATTTATTGTAATAAATTCTAAGTAGTTGGTAGATTTTAATTCGATAGGATAGCTTTAGAGTAGTTGGAGGGAAGAGCTCGGAGATCCCTTTTGTATAAAGCTTTGTATTGTTGCAAATAAGAATTTGTTGGTAGATTGTAGAGAGGTTGTTGAATCTATTGTATAGGTTGCCATTGTAGAGAAGTTGGCACTCTAGTTATTAATGAGTTTCTCATAGTTTTTCTAGAAGCAATGTTTGAGCATATGTATATTTCAGTGGAGTGAATATAATAGAGGAGAATTGTCCAAATGTTTGGTGTTGTTGTGTCTATCTTAATGAATGAATGGTAGACTTTCTGTTTATTTGGAATTCTCTGTTATTTCTTGTTCTTGTGTTTATGTATGCTTTACATGGTCAGATGTATAAGTCTGGAATATTTAGATAAGTTTCAATTGTTTCTCTTCTACAAGCAAGTACAAGTGTGCATAGTGTCCTCAAGGAGTGCATTGACATAGTCTATCTCAACTCACAAGATTATAAGAGATAACGTGAAATTATGTGTGCAAGGAGTGCATGGCATCAGCAAGGTGTGCATGATAGATTCCATTTTGACTCAAAAGGTTATGGAGAGATAGCTTGAAGCAAGTTGTCCCCAAGGAGTGCGTGACCGAGTCTTTTGACTCAAAAGTTTAGGAGAAATAGCGAGAACCGCCAACAAAGTGGTTGGATTTTAGAAGAGAACTTGCAAAGAATGCATAGGCTGAAATTTGACTAAGTGTTGAAAGGAGTATTCTAAGGAGACAAGAGTTTAAGAAAGAACAAGCTCAGGAGGGAGAATGAAAAAAAATTGTCTAAGGAAGGAGTCATTTGAGGTTTCTTCGATTTATTAAAGAGAGATCTGTCCAAGAGGGATTGGGATCATTCTAGATCGCCAGATCTAGGAGGAGTTGCACAAAGGTTAGTCGTGAGGTATTTCAGAGATCAGAATTCAGGACAGTTCGAGGTATTGAAAGGTGGGATCGCTGAAGTAGAGAAGTTGCAAGGCGAATCTTAACCGTTGGCTGCAAGGAGACACGTCGCAATAGATTAAATAATCTGGAAGTTAAATATCTGAAGGAATTAAGTGTGGAGTGAGTGAAGTTTCATGAAGTTGTGAAACCCAAAACATAGTTGGACCATCATATCCAGGGGGACACATGGCAGAGACCCATGAATTCGGAAAAAGATGTTTTGGAAAGAAACAAAAGAGGAGGTTGTTGTATTGCCAGAGTCCGAAGTGGTGAAGGATTGGCCTAAGGTTATAGCCTGCGGTCACATTAAGGGGAAGGAGTCTAGTGCGAGACCAATACTCACAAATCGGTGTCACCAAGCACTGAGAGCAGAGGTGCGAGTGATCTAAACTTTCCCACGACATCAAGGGGACCTATGAGTGTATAAATTTCTCAGGGTCTTTTGAAGGTCCGAAGAACCAATTCGGTTCGAGGAGTTTGAAGATCTGAGATCGGGAGGTCACAGAATCCCCAGGAGGGAAGGTGGTTTTTTCCATGAAGTGGTATCAGAGCAGATTCAGAATTAATTTATGTAATTCAAGGAGACAAAGAAGTAGGATGGTATCATTGAGTTGTATCAGATACATCAACACAATTCTTCCTAGGAGATGTGTAGAGCCTCTCGTAGAAAATAGAGCTATGGAAATGGAGATGAGGGAATTGAGTGCAAGGTTGGATGCCATGGAAACAACACAAAGAAGAGAACCTAATGTTGGAGACGTCAGTGATGAAAAAAATGAAGAAGTAAAAATTGAAGAAGCTATAGCGGAGGATGTTGCAAAAGAGCTCTTGCTGAAAGAGGTTGTTAAGTTGGGAGCTAGAGCGAATATAGACATCCCAATGTATGAAGGTAATTTAGACGCCAAAGAATTGCTTGATTAGATACGATCAATGGATAAGTATTTCGACTATGAAGATGTAGATGAGGAGAAAAAGGTGAAACCTGTTGTCACCAAGTTGAAAGGACATGCAACACTGTGGTGGGATGACTTGCAGGCTGACAGGAGAAGCAAAGGCAAACAAAATATTAAGATATGGGATTGAATGATAGCCAAGCTAAAGGCAAAATTCATACCCAAGGACTACCAAATAAATATGTTCAGAAGGTTGAATAACTTGAAACATAAATGAATGTCTGTGACGGAGTACACAGAGGAGTTCTACAAACTGAACATCAGGGCTGGACAAAAAGAGTGAGATAAGGAAAAAGTTTCCAGGTACATCAATGGCCTGAGATATGAAATCCAAGATGAGATCAACATGATGACAACAAGGACAGTAGAGGATGCATACCATATCGCACTAAAAGAAGAGGAGAAGTTGGTCAGGAAGTAGAGTCAACAAAACAGAGGTAGAAGCTTGAACAAAGGCAAATGAGTTGCCCATGACAAGACACATAAGCCCAAAGGTGAGGTGGAAAAACCACATAGTCACTCTGAGAGAGGAGGGATTTCCCAAGGAAGACATAGTGGTGGTAGAAACTCTTTTCCTAGAGGAAGAGGAAGAGGTGGAGGGGGAAAGATAAAGTGTTATGCCTATGGAAAGGTAGGACACATGTCTTCGGAATGTCCCAAGAGGAATAAGGAAGGAGGTGAAGCTCACATTTCAGAATCACAGAAACAATATTTTGAGGCAGAAGGTGTAGAAGATGGGAGATCTTTGGTGATGAAGAAAGTTCTCTTAAAACCAGAGCCAGAGATTGAAAATCCAGTGCAGAGGAACAATTTGTTCAGGACAACTTGAAAGACTAAAGACAAAGTATGCAAGGTGATAATTGAGAGTGGTAGCACTGATAATTTAGTATCTATAGAGATGGTGGAGAAATTGGAGCTGGAGATGACTGTACATCCAACGTCGTATAAAGTCTCATGGTTGCGGAAAGGTCATCAGGTAACAGTCACTAAACAATGCCTGGTTGAATTTAAAATGGGAGGATATAGAGATGAAATTCTATGTGATGTGATTTCCATGGATGTATATAATGTTTTGTTGGGAATATCATGGTAGTATGACAGGAAAGTCATTAATGATGGGAGAAGAAATACTTATACCTTGGAGAAGAATGGTAAGACACATATGTTTCTTCCAATTGCAGAGAAGAAAACGAAGGAAGAAGCCAACACGAGTATAATTCTCATGAGTGGGAAGGAACTCCTGAGTGAAGTTAAGAAAGAACAGGAGATGCACTTTGTTGTAGTGAGGAAGCCAAAAGTTATCCTTACACGTAATTCTATGGAGGTTTTTCTTAAGGAAATTCAGGAGTTGTTGGAAAATTTTGTTGACATAGTAGTGGATGAGTTACCGAGCTCATTTCCACCTATCAGAAGTATTAGTCATCACATTGACTTGATACCAGGAGCAAGCCTGCCAAACAAAGCAGCGTATAGGTTGACACCTCAAGAGAATGAGGAAGTGAAAATACAGGTTCATGATATGTCAGACAAAGGTTTGGTCAGGGAAAGATTGATTCCATGTGCAGTACCAACTGTGTTGAGTCTGAAGAAGGATGGAGGATGGAGAATGTGTACAAACTCAAGGGCCATAAATAAGATCACCATTAGGTACATATTTCCATTGCCAAGGATGGATGACTTAATGGATTGGTTAAGCGGAGCAAACTGTTTTTCAAAAATAGATTTGAAAAGTGGATATCACCAGATAAGGATAAGAGAAGGTGATGAGTGGAAAACAACCTTCAATACAAATGAGGGATTGTATGAATGGCTTGTTATTCCATTTGGATTAACAAATGCCCCAAGTAATTTTATGAGGTTGATGAATGAAGTGCTGGAAGATTTTATTGGCAAGTTTGTGATAGTATATCTGGATGATATACTAGTCTTTAGTAAAACTGAGGGAGAGCATCTGAGGCACTTAACATTAGTAATGAAGAGGTTACAGAGAGAGAAGTTGTTGATCAATTTTAAAAAATCCTCTTTCATGAAGAAAAAACTCATTTATTTGGCTTTTGTGATCTCCTCAAATGAGTTGAAGATGGATCCCGAAAATGTGAAAGCAATCAGAGAATGGTCATCACCAAGGAGTTTATTTGAGGTAAGAAGATTCCATGGATTAGCAAGTTTTTACTGAAATTTCATCAGAAATTTTAGTGAGATCGGTGCACAAATGATGGACACAGTGAAGAAAAGGCATAAGTCTTTCAAATGGGTAGAGGAGGGTCGAGGCCAAAAGGAGATTCAATATATTGAAGGAGAAGATAACAGAACAACCGATTCTAGTACTACCAGATTTCAGAAAGACATTCCAAGTGAGATGTGATGTGAGTGGAGTTGCAATTGGAGCGGTCTTAAGCCAAGATAATAGGCCCGTTGCGTATTTTAGTGAGAAAATTAATGATTCTAAAAGGAAGTACTCCACATATGATAAAGATTTCTATGTCATAATTCAAAACTTGAAGAAGTGGAGACACTATCTTGTTTCGAAAGAGTTTGTTTTTTATAGCAATAATCAATCTTTACAATTCATAACCAGACAAGAGAAGTTAAACCAGAGACATGCCAAATGGATAGAGTTTATGCAAAATTTCACTTTTCTCATTAAACATATTTATGGTAATGCTAACAAGGTTGTTGATGCATTGAGCAAGATATGTCTAATTCTACAGTAATTTCAAGTGAGGACCTTGGGGTTTGACCACCTTAAGGAAATGTATCATGATGATCCAGATTTCAAGGAAGCATATGAAGCATGTGTGAATCTTGTGCTCAAAGACAAAATCCATTGGGCCAAATATCTAATTCAGGATGGGTTGTTGTTCAAAGGATGCCAGTTGTTCATACCAAAGTGTTCAATGAGGGAGAATTTGCTGAGGGAAAAACATAGTGGAGGTCTAGCCAGACATTTAGGCCATGAAAAAACATTTGCACAGTTGAACGATTCATATTATTGGCTAGGTATGAGAGTACAGGTTAAGAGGTTTGTGAACAAATGTAAGGTTTTCCAGTATGCAAAGGGAAAGAAAAATAATAATGGGTTGTATCAACCATTGCCTATTTCAGAGAGGCCTTGGGATGCAATAAGCATGGATTTTGTGTTGGGATTGACAAGGACAAAAAGAGGAAGTGATTCCATATTTTTGGTAGTAGACATATTTTCAAACATGGCACACTTTATCCCATGCCAGAAAACCAGTGATGCAACACATGTTTCTAACTTTTTTTTCAAGAAGGTTGTAAGACTCCATGGATTTCCAAGGAGTATTGTTTCAGACAGGGATACCAAATTTGTTGTTCATTTCTAGAGAACATTGTGGAAGAATCTGGGAAAAAAAATATCCTTTAGTTATGTGTATCACCCTCAAACGGATGGATATACTGAAGTGGTGAATTGAAGTCTAGGATATATGCTGAGGATTTTGGTCACTGAACATCATAGTCAATGGGATCATATTCTAGCACAAGCAGAGTTTGCATATAACAACTCAGTGAACATAAGTACTGGAAAAATTTCATTTCAAATAGTGTATGGAATGAAGCCGAGGGGAGTTTCAGAGTTAAGAGATCTGGAGAAGAGTGAATTTAGGAGCGTTGGAGCAAAATACTTCACTGCAGAAATGCAGGAGCTTCATAATCGGATCAAGGAGCAATAATGAATATAAAAACAGAGTTGATCAACACAGGAGGAGAATTGAGTTTGAATTTGGAGATCAATTCCTAGCACATCTTAGGAAGGAGAGGTTTCCAAGAGAAACATATAATAAACTAAAGTTGAAGAAGATAGGACCATGCAAAATCCTAAGAAAATTTGGTGAGAATTCTTATGAGATAGAGCTACCAGAATATGTGGGTATATCACCCATATTCAACATTGCAGACCTGTATCCTTACAGGGGATATGGAGCCAAAGGACCCAAAGATCAGAGGAATATCCAATGGAAAAGAAGATGCCTGTAGCAGAAAATTCGCAGATGGAGTAGATCATAGATCGACGAATTGGTAAGAAGACCCGAAGGAAAACATGTTTCGAATATTTGGTAAAGTGGAAAGGATGACCAATAGAAGATGTGATTTGGGTAAGAGAAGCATAAATCCAAAAGCATGGAAGGTCGGTGCAGGAGCTCATGGACATGAGTCCATGAATTTTTCATCCAGAGGAGTATGATGCAGGAGAATCACCAACAAAGCACAAGTGGAGGACAGTTAGGCGCAATAGCACACATTTTGAAGAAATTCAATTTTTTAAGAGAGCGTATCACACAAATATTTGAAAATAGATTGTAATTAAAGAACACATTTAATGTTGTAGAGATGGATAAGTTCATGAAGACATTGGAGAATGTATTTTCTTTTAATGAAGCAGAGTACAATACAAATATGATGTATTCAATCTGATCTGTCTGTCACAAATAATTATTGTAATAAATTATAAGTAGTTGATAGCTTTTAATTCGATAGGATAGCTTTAGAGTAGTTGGAGGGAAGAGCTCGGAGAGCCCTCTTGTATAAATATTTGTATTGTTTCCTAGAAGAAGTTGTTGGTAGATTGTAGAGAGGTTGTTGAATCTATTGTATAGGTTTCCATTGTAGAGAAGTTGGCACTATAGTTGTTGATGAGTTGTTGATAGTTGTTGTAGAAGCAGTGTATGAACATATGCATATTTCAGTGGAGTGAATATAATAGAGGAGCATTGTCCAAATGTCTGGTGTTGTTGTGTTTATATTAATGAATGAATGGTAGACTTTATGTTTATTTGGAATTCTCTGTTATTTCTTGTTCTTATGTTTATGTATGCATTTACATGTTTATATGTATAAGTCTGTGAAACTTTAGATAAGTTTCAGTTGCTTCTCTTCTACGAGCAATTGCATGTGTGCATAGTGTCCACAAGGAGTGCGTTGACAGAGTCTA
Source organism: Picea engelmannii (assembly GCA_009831015.1). Classification (NCBI taxonomy): domain Eukaryota; kingdom Viridiplantae; phylum Streptophyta; class Pinopsida; order Pinales; family Pinaceae; genus Picea; species Picea engelmannii. The sequence goes on from ML817008.1 coordinate 13,227, forward strand.
TCTCGACTCACAATATTAGAAGAGATAACATGAACTTATGTGTGCAAGGAGTTCATAGCATCAACAAAGTGTGCATGACAGAGTCCATTTTGACTCAAAAGGTTCTGGAGAGATAGCTTGAAGGAAGTTGTCTGCAAGGAGTGCGTGACCGAGTCTTTTGACTCAAAAATTTAGGAGGAATAGAGAGAACTGCCATCAGAGTGGTTGGATTTTATAAGAGGAATTGTTGCAAAGAATGCATAGGCTGAAATTAAAATAAGTGTCAAAAGAAGTATTTTAAGGAGACAAGAGTTTAAGAAAGAACAATCTCTAGAGGGAGAACGACGAAAAATCGTCTAAGGAAGGAGTACTTTGAGGTTTCTCTGATTTGGTAAAGAAATATCTGTCCAGGAGGGATTGGGATCATTCCAGACCGCCAGATCTGGGAGGAGTTGCACGAAGGTTAGTCGTGAGGTATTTCGGAGGTCGAAATTTGGGACACTTTGAGGTATTGAAAGGTGGGATTGTTGAAGTCATGAAGTTGTGAGGTGAATATTAATCGTTGGCTGCGAGGAGAGACGTGGAAGTGGATTAAAGAATACAAAATTTAGAGATCCGGAGGAATTAAGTGTGGAGTGAGTGAAGTTTCACGAAGTTGCAAAACCCGAAACATAGTTGGACCATCAGATCCAAGGGGACACGTGGCAGAGACCCATGAATTTGGAGAAAGATGTTTTAGAAAGAAACATAAGAGGAGGTTTTTTTTATTTCCGAAGTCCTAAGTGGCAAAGGATTGGCCGAAGGTTATAGCTCGCGGTCACATTTAGGGGAAGGAGTCTAGCATGAGAGTAGTACTCACAAATCGGTGTCGCCAAGCGCCAAGAGTGGAGGTGTGAGTGGTCCGAACTTTCCCACGGCATCAAGGGGACTTGTGAGTGTATAAATTGCTCAAGGTATTTTGAAGGCCCGAAGAACCAATTCGGTTTGAGGAATTTGAAGATATAAGACCGGGAGGTCGCAAAATCCCCAGGAGGCAAGCGGTTTTTTGCCGCCAATTTCATTTTTAACAAATTTGAGAGATACAACAACATGAACTTACTAAAAATATTTAAATCAATGAAGATCCTTGTAGAGGATCTCACCAGTCAATTTTATCTAATGAAATTTCCTCCTAGGTGGATTCTAATCATACACTACCAAATTCTCAATACACTCCAAATTCAATTAAAAAAGTAAAAATATAAATGTAGCAAACCAAGCCTTAGTAGATGGTGTTCTTTTTTATTTGTAGAATTATATTGTTCCTAGAGATATTATAGAATATGCAAATATACCATGATAGCTTCTATAACATAATTGATGAGAACTAGGTGACCACCTTTTGATATCCACCCGATTGCACCAGAGATATACTATTTTTTAAATCTTTGATATTTATGAGATCATCAATCTTGGGTAGAGGGTACCAATCTTTCCAAGAAACGTGCCCTATCCAGGAGTCTTCCATGAAACTATGCAACTTTTTCAACAAGAATTTCATGATATTCTAACTTTATATTGAGCTTACTAAGGAACACAACACCATAAGTTATGGAAGACTAAGTCATTGGAATTTATGGAAGACTAAGTCATTGGCATTTATGAAGACTGAGGTCTAAACAAGTCCACACATACCCACTACATTTCCTAAATAAGAATGCACACATTTATGAGTTGTGAGCTAAATAATATCACATAACTTCATTTTTGGGGGGATTGGCTAATTTCATCTAGACCTAGGTGCAAAAACATGTTTTTGAAGAAGTGAAGATATTGAAGCTATGCACTACACCTATGCTTACACTACTATATGTTTCTAATCCTTTTGATACAAAAGATGATGCATATGACTATGGGATAGGTATTTTTTTGACACAACAATGTTATTCCATTGTGTTTTACTTAGAGACATTCAATGATGCAATCCACAACTTTTGAATTTATGATAGAGAGATGTGATCCATTGATTAAGTAGTTCACTAGTGGAGACACTATGTATAGGGAAAATAAATTGTTATTCAATCTAACCATAAGCCACTACAGACCTAGAGAAAAATTGAGAACACACCACATATGAAATGGAATTTCTTATAGAAATTCCAATTGGTTATCAAACATTTACATTGAAGAGATAAAAATGTAGACTACTATTCGAGTCGACCACCAATAGCATTCACAATGGTTCTTAACACAAAAAGGTGTGATATAGAACACTGACAAGAGTTCTACAATACACACATATTTTTTGTGAAATTTTATGCAACCATTCAATAAGGATGCCACACTACCTACACAAGACTTATTATTAATTAGGTTGATTTTCATATCAATAAAGATCTTTTGCATTGACTTGATAGGATGTGCTCACTTGTAAGTGAACATAGGGATTTGTTTATTTGGTAATCTCATTTCTTGAAGTTGGTTGGGCATTTTGTCACATCAAATATAGTTGCAAGTTTACAACAACATTTGTATTCGCCATGTATGAGGCATGATGTTGAGAACCACCTCAATTTTTTTGTTGCATGTTCGATTGCTAAATTGAAAAATCACCATTTAGGTATGTATAATCTTTTGATTATGTCCTCTA
>ML817008.1:18963-29794 GCA_009831015.1 Picea engelmannii
TTTTGTCACATCAAATATAGTTGCAAATTTACAACAACATTTTTATTCGCCATGTATGATGCATGATGTTGAGCACCACCTGAATTTTTTTGTTGCATGTTCGATTGCTAAATTGAAAAATCACCATTTAGGTATGTATAATCTTTTGATAATGTCCTCTAGATATTATGAATATATTAGTGTAGTTTTATGGTTCACTAATGGATAAATTCTAACATGAATGTATGGTTCACCATATCCATAAGAAAATGATGGTTCATTTTCCATACCCATGCTAACATATTCACCTCATGCCTTCAACGGTGCCTTTCAGCTAGAATCAATGGCACATGCCCTCACTAATGTCATCTTACAATTAATATTAGTGCCTTCAATGATTCCTTTTCAAAATATTGATAATATCACCTCACCATCATCAATGCCTTTGATGGTTCCTTTTAACATCATCACTTCATGTCTTCATTCATGTCACCTCACGATAATTCCACCTCTAATGCCCTCACTAGTTGTAGTCTAGGATTTCCAAATTTCACCCTCCCTCATAATAGTTTTTTCCTCTCACCTCTCTTTCCTTCACTAGTTCAACCCTACGATGCTAATATTAAGAGGGAATTTGGGGAAACAAGGCTTCATCATCTAGACCAAGGTGCAACAACATGTTTTTGAAGAAGTGAAGATGTTGAATCTATGCACTACACCTATGCTTACACTATTGTATGTTTCTCATCCTTTTGATATAGAAGATGATGCATATGACTATGGGATAGGTATTTTTCTAACACAACAATGTCATTCTATTGTGTTTTACTTAGAGACATTCAATGATGCAATCGACAACTTTTGAAGTTATAATAGAGAGATGTGCTCCATTGCTTAAGTAGTTCACTAGTGGAGACACTATGTATAGGGAAAATAAATTGTTATTCAATCTAACCATAAGCCACTACAGACCTAGAGAAAAATTGAGAACACACCAAATATGAAATGGAATTTCTTATAGCAATTTTGATTGGTTATCAAACATTTACATTGAAGAGATAAAAATGTAGACTACTATTTGATTTGAACACCAATAGCATTAGTAGTGGTTCTTAACACAAAAAGGTGTGATATAGAACACTAGAAAGAGTTTTACAATACACATAAATTTTGTGAAAGTTTATGCAACCATTCAATAAGGATGCCACTTATTATTAATTCGGTTGATTTTCATATGAATAAAGATATTTTGTATTGAATTGATAGGATGTGCTCACTTACAAGTGAACCTAGGGATTTGTTTATTTGGTAATCTCATTTCTTGAAGTTGGTTGGTAATTTTGTCACATCAAATATAGTCGCAACTTTACAACAACATTTTTATTTGCCATGTATGAGGCATGATGTTGAGCACCACCTGAATTTTTTTGTTGCATGTTCGATTGCTAAATTGAAAAATAACCATTTAGGTATGTATAATCTTTTGATTATGTCCTCTATATATTATGGATCTATCAGTGTAGGTTTATGGTTCACTGATGGATAAATTCTAACATGAATGTATGGTTCACCAATGGATAAATTCTAACATGAATGTATGGTCTTTATCATTGATATTAGTACATGTAAAGAAAGATTTCATCTTATTTAGAATTGCAGAACTAAATTGAAAATTTCATTTTGAAAAGCATATCATTTATTGGGAATTGAAGTTAGGACTTTGCATTGTGTTCATATTCATTTATTTTACTTGTTGAGTCATAACATCATTAGTTTCACGACTGCACCCTTTTGAGTAAGCAAGGCCACTAAAAGTAACACTTATAATTTAAAATTGATTAATAACAGTTTTATTTTCTAGGGTGCACAAACTAACTTAGGATTTAGAGCCTTGGAATAGGATTTTGTGAGTAAACTTCTCCAAGGCTACTAAATCAACATATGTGTATGACTAAGGGAGTGGAGAAATCCATTGTATAATCGGTAACATCAGGAGGCTCCTCTTACATCGGACTTAAGAACGAGGTCGCGTGAGGTTGGTTGAGGGGATATTCCCCCGATACCTTCTTAGCGTCAGATATATTTATGGGGATCTATTCGTATATGGGGATATTGCTAGTACATTTACCTATGTGAGAGGTGGTGCTTTCGAGGTTTCGGGCTTTGTTACCCTACCCATACAGTGGATCTGACTTATGAATGTCCGCTTGTGCATCGGTTATATCATGGTTTCTTAGTTGCTTGACTTAGGTACCACATAGGTTATTTGCAGGGGTTATTCTGTAGGTACCCTGGGTTAGATAAGGGTCAGACAACACACAAACTTTATGGAGGATTACCTCTCCTGGGGGATCTGACCGACTTGTTGTTAAGTCCACGATGGACCTTATAAATGTTTATGTTACCTCCGATCTTTAGTAGAGGAGTCTCATGCCCCTCTTGGGTGAAGAATACCTACTTTAGAGAGGGAGGCCCCTTTCAACCACTTTATCCTATTTGTGTCCATATTGGCCTTTTGTTTATTTTACTTTGGTGTGCTCTTTGATTACTAGTTGGCCTTAGGATATTTTTTTTTTATATCACGAGTCTTGAGTCATCATGGAGCCAGACTATATTCCCCATAGATCTCATTGCTTGTTAGAGTTAGCACCAAATTTTAAGTCTTTCCCTTCTAAAAGGTGTAAATTTATCATACATGGTACATACACCTCCACTTACCATACTTGTGATCGTACGAGGATGAGTACTGAATCGAGTCAGAAAGATAATGGGATTCCTTCAACTCCCATGCCCACTATAGTCAATGATACTCCTTCGACACCTTCAACCACTATGGTTGTAGTGCCGAAGGTTCCTATCATCACACATGTCCATCCTATAGTGAATAATCAACCTATATCCACGACATCTTTTGGGTCCCTTTTTCACTTGTCGGGCTACAATATTCAGTCCATATAAGGTCCCCCAAGCTTACTGATTAATCAGAAACATAGGTTGCTTGATGACGGGAAGCTTGGTGTTAAACATTAAGCTCACTTTCTCTAGGGAAAAAGAAAGATCAATTAGAAGGAAAGAGGACGTTTTGATTCTCATGTACATAGACAAGAATGTATTGACAAAAAAACGACATTCAATACTGATGAGTCAACATCGATTCAGAGGAATTGAAAGAAGGAAACATTTCTATACTATGGAAAGTCTGGACATGTGGAGAAAACATCTTGGAATAAGAGGGACAAATTAGAGTTGAAGGTTAAGAAGCTCGAAGGAGACGTGTTAGTTGTCAATCAATCGAACGACAATTTTACCTTCCAAGTCGAAACTTCTCAATCGTTGCTTACTCATACCTCACAAAATGAGTGGGTAGTCAATTCTGGTCACGCTCATCATATGTCCAAAGATGCCTCTCTATTCTCGTACCTGGATAAAAATTTTGAGCGAAAGATCTATGTTTTTGATGATTTCATTCTCGACATTATTGGTCATGGTGATATTCCCTATCGACATGGTAAAATTGTCGACATCTATCATGTGCCAAACCTAAGTGAAAATTTGTTGTTGGATTCTCAAACTAACAGAGACAAGTAAGATTGTTGAGTTCTGGCTAGATCAGTTCTTCGATAAGAATTTTAATAATGAAAAGTTGATTTTTGCTTAAGGTTTTCTCGACTCGAAGGATGGATTGTACAAGTTTTGTGACCTCCCTCGACTTGAATCTGGACCGACTGCCCTTGTTGCTCACACTGATGAACGAAGAATAATTTGGAACAAATGAATTAGACATCTAAATTTTTTAAGTCTGAAGTCAATGGCCACACAGAATATGGTTGTTGGTCTTCCCAAAGTTCTTCCACCTAATGGCATTTGTAGGGGATGTGTTGGACAAACATCATCAAATCCCCTTCAACTTTGGCAAATCATGGCGAGCACAAAATCCACCAGGAGAATATTCATAGTGATCTCTATTGCCTCAATCAAACCTCCTTAGTAGGTGCAAATTATATTTTGACCTTCATCGATGATCTCTCTAGATTTACTTGGGTCTATTTCTTGAAAAATAAGAGTCATATCTTCAAAAAATTCAAGGAATTTAGGGCATTGACTAAGAAGCAATGCAGTCGACCTATCAAGTGTTTGAGATATGATCATGGTAGTGAGTATGTGAATTGAAAATTTGAATAATACCTTGCTTGATTTGGTATTTCTTGGTAGAGGTTTGTCCCTCATACTCCTCAATAGAACGGTGTAGCAGAAAGAAAGAACCAAACATTGGTCCAAATGGCTCATTGTTTTTTGTAGGCCAAAGATTTTTCGACTCATTTTTTCACTAAATATGCTTAGTGTACCAACTATCTCTTAAATTGCATTCCAACTGGAGTTGTCAGTTCTATGACACTATTCAAGAGATGATGTGGAACAAATCCCTCGGTTAGTCACCTCAGAGTCTATGGCTATGTTGCTTGGGCTCATATTCCAAATGATTGCAAGATGAAATTGGGCACAAAGACTCATGCTTACATCATGATGGGATACTCTGAAGAATCCACAACCTAAATGCAGAGGATATCAGTTCACCTTTTTCCTGTCTCTCTAGATGGGTCACTAAAACGATTGAAGATGTTATACTTGATGTTGGTGATACCTCTTCAAGTTGACAAACTCATAATCACAAGCAACAACCTAATGTTGCTTTGATGTCTCTGTGCATGTTCTTTAGACTTGTGATCATATCTCTTACTCAAATGCACAAGCACAACCTGAATGGGAACAAGTTATACAAGATGAGATGAATCATCTTTTGAAGAATCATACTTGGTATTTTGTGACTCGTCCTCAAGGGAAGGACATCGTAAAATGTTCATGGGTCTATAAGACCAAATTTACCTCTAGTGTTGTTGAGTGTCATAAAGCTCACTTGGTCGCAAAAGTATTTTCTCAACAAGAAGGCATTGACTATAATGAGACCTTTGTTCCTGTTACCCCCCCCCCATGCTTAGGGGTAATTAGAGAATACCATGTCTCATGGTCCGCAATGAAGATAGTGATCCCAACTGTTAGGGTCCTAACCTGCACATAGGTAGAGCAATATATTCTGATGTAATAAAGGTCAATATTAATAAGGCCTTTCAATAAAATAGAATAAGGAGGATGTAAGAAGACCTAATAGAAGATTTTGCTTCTAGAAGGATCTTCCTCTAGATGCTTCTCTTGATAGACATATTTAGTATAAATAAGGTTCGAGGGTATGAAAACCCTAGCTTGGAGATTATTGTAACAGAGCGATGCTCGACTAGAGGTTGCCCCCTCGAAGAGGCCCATGAACATTGCTTTCTAAATCAAAGTGTTATTTCTGTTGTTGTTCTTATATCATTTATGTGTTATTGTGGAGATTATGTTGGTTATATTACTGTTATTCTGCCATTTCTAGCATTTTATTTCTGTTCTGCCTACTTTTTATATCTAGTATATTACAAGTGGTATCAGAGCACTTTCCTTGGCAGAAATTGTGGGAATTTTTTTCCAGGGTAGAGACGTATTCCGACGTCTTTAAGCCATACAGATCTATCGTTACGTGCATAAACCCGCGGTTGAGGGATTCATACATGCAGGAAATACAAGTGGTTCTTAAGCGCACATCTGTTGGCCACCCTTGTAACCCCTGTTGGTACCCCTTCAAGTGGTTATAGCGCATCAGACAGCACCTGTGTACGGATCGGCCTAGATTTCCTTAAGCCCTCTTTAGATAAACCAATCGACTGCCTGACTACTATAGTGCCACCGAGAACAACACTCGGGAAGATACTCTCTAGTACCTAGGTAGTCGGGTAGTACAGCTAAGGGTATGGTTTATCCTCCTTAGTTAGTGCCCTGAGATATTGGACTGAGTATTATTGTTGGACCCCACACATATATCAGAGAGCTATATCACAGGGCAAACCCTTGTATGTAGAACCCTTGAATACCTAACCCTTGGGGGACAAAAACATAAATAAATTAAAACAAACAAGATCTGTTGTCGCGCAACTATGTTCGGGTTGTCAAATCACTACACTTTTCTTACTGGTTAAGCATTTGGGGATTTCATCGCTACAGTATTCTTCAGACTGGAGTATAACTCCGCAGGTGTCATAATAAAAAAAAAAAGTCTGGAAATTTGTTCACCATTATTTGAGACCTATTCCATTGGATTCATCTCTTCGCCCTTATCACATTCATCCATATCATTTTTCGGAAAAAAAAATTGACCCCGCCCACCCCTTTTCAATTCACCCATCCTCATGGCCCATACCCATAGCCAAGACCTGGAAGATCGCTTCAACACCTTGCAATATGATCTCCTCGAGACCCAAAAGGAAGTAAAACAACTTAGTGCCAATGTTGCCTCCATCGATACAACCATCAATACAACCATGCAGTCCTCAATGGAGGAAGTCAAACAAGAACTAACCACCCAGCTTGAATCTTTCTTTGCATCACTTTGCACCAAACTCAAGATCCCTATAGATGACCCTTTCTCTGACGCACCTCCAAAGACTGAAGGTGAACATTCCTCCCATTCCCATACCTTTCAGCACCATCACTTTCAACATGACCTACACCTTCCATGAGTGAATGTGACCAAATTTGATGGCTCGGACCCCACTGGTTGGGTTACCCAAATGGAACATTATTTCTCTTTATACGGCATTACAGATGACTTGGCCAAACTCTGGTATGGTGTTCTCCATCTAGATCAAGAATGTTGGCAATGGTGGCAATGGAGAAAAAACTTCCCGTTAAGGGTATATTGCTTGGACCCAATTTGTGACTAAGCTTTATGAACGCTTTAACACTGACACCAACCATTTGGGCCATTTGACAAAGTTGAAACAATCAAGAACGGTAGAAGACTTCATAGTTGCCTTTGAGCACCTGGATTTTCGAACAGAGGGCATGATTGATGCTTTCTTTCGAGAGTGTTTTATCAGTGGCCTCAAGGAGGAGATTCGGGCCCATGTCCTCATGGCTCGACCCTCGAGTTGGGTGGAGGCTACTAAAAGAGATAAAGAATCACAACATGTTGTTTCCTCTCAAAATTGAAAACCCTCCTTTATCCCTCGCCCTAAACCCGTAAATCCCACTACTCCCTCTGCCCCATTAAAGATCAAAAAATTGACCAGGGCTGAAATGGTTGAATGCCAACTCAAAGACCTTTGTTATAATTATGATGACAAATATTTCTCGGGCCACAAGTGTAAGGAAAAAAATATTTTCATGGCCATCTCTGAGGATATTTCAGAAGAGGATGTTGGAACTCCGCTTATTTCTGAGTCACCTAAAATCACTGACATAACCCCTCCCTCAGACCCTCCCAAAGTGGAAGCGGTCATTTCCGTCAATGCTCTCACTGGCTTCTCCGTTCCCCAAACCTCAAGTTAATCGGTTACATCAAGCATCGGAAGGTCATCATTCTGGTTGATAGTGGAAGCACCCATAATTGTATTCATCGTTTCATTTCCCAAGAAACTCATTGCTACATCCATGTTGTCAACAATTTCCAAATCATGATTGCCAATGGTGGTTCAATGAAATGTGGAGGGAGCTGTGAAAATGTCTGTCTCCAAATCGATGACTACCACCTAAAATCCCATATGTTTTCTATCGACATGGGCGGTTGTGACATTGTGTTGGGTGCAGACTCGCTAAGGACTTTGGGTTCCATTCTCATGGATTTTAAGGAATTAACCATGCAATTCAACTAATAAGGCCACCAATATAAATTACAAGGCATCACTGATGGTTCACCTGAGGTCATTAGTTCCCATCGCATGGAAAAGCTGCTCAAAAAAGGTCATTCTAGTGTCATTGCCCAGCTCCATGTCATACAAGCAACAGAGACACCCCTGGTGTCGCAAGACCTCAAAGCCCTCCTTTCTAAACATTAAATGGTATTTTCCACTCCCCTAGGACTCCCTCCTTCCCGCGGTGTTCATGATCATTCCATTCCCCTTGTACTCGGAAGCCTTCCTCCCAATATCCGTCTTTATCACCACCCCTTTTCACAAAAAAATGAAATTGAGAAAATGGTCTAGGAACTCCTTAATGCAGGCGTTATCCACCCTAGTACGATCCCTTACTCTTCTCCTATAGTCATGGTCCTGAAGAAAGAAGGTTCTTGGAGAATGTGTCCTGACTTCCATGCCCCCAACAAACTGCCATTAAAGACAAATTTCCCATTCCTTTCATTGATGACCTCTTGGATGAATTGAGTGGTGTCCAATTCTTTAATAAACTTGATCTTCACTCAGGCTATCACTAGATACGTATGAAAGAGGTAGACATTCCCAAGACGGCCTTTCAAACTCATGAGGTCCACTATGAGTTTTTGGTCATGCCCTTTGGCTTGTGTAATGCCCACTCCACCTTCCAAAGCCTCATGTATCATGTCTTCCGTCCCTTTCTCCATTTTGTCTTATTTTTCTTTAATGATATCCTCATCTATAGAAAAACCTTGACAAACCATCTTACTGATGTGGATCAAGTTCTCCATCTACTCTCTCAACACCAACTTTTCCTAAAACTGTCTAAATGTGCTTTTGGTGCCTCAGAAGTAGAATACTTGGGTCATCTGGTTGGCAAGGATGTCATCGGGGTGGATCCAAAAAATATTGAAGCTATGCAAGACGGGCCGCACCCAAAGACTCTCAAAAGCTTTCATGGATTTCTAGGCTTAACAGGGTATTATCACGAGTTGGTTAAGAATTATGGAAATATTGCAGCACCTCTCACTGCTCTCCTCAAAAATAACTCTTTCACTTGTACTCCAGCCGCTGCTCAAGCTTTTCAAACCTTGAAGATGGCCATGTGCACCACTCCTATTCTATCCCTTCCTGATTTCACAATGACCTTTGTGTTGGAATGTGATGCCTCGGGGAAAGGAATTAGTGTTGTCCTTATGCAAGATGGTCGACCTTTGGCCTTCACCAACAAGCAACTATTTGAAAGGAATATGGGAAAACCCATCTATGAAAAGGAAATGTTGTTTATTCTACATGTCATTGATCGGTGGCACCCTTATCTCTTGGGGCAATGTTTCCAAATTAAGACAGACCATCAAAGCCTCAAGTACTTTCTGGAACAACGCATTTTCTCCCCGAAGAAACAAAAATGGGTGACTAAGCTCTTTGGATATGATTATGAGATCATTTACAAGAAAGGTAAAGACAATGTGGTGGCAGATGCATTGTCCCGAAAATATGAAGAAGAAGGATCCCTTTTTTCGCTTTCCTTCATTGTACCAGATTGGCTCCAAGCTGTTCGCCAGGAATGGCTACAAGATCCCAAAAGTTTTCATCTGATCCAGCAATTGCAGACCAATGCTCCAACTTCCCCAGGGTACTCTTGGCTCCAGGATGAGCTTCGATACAAAGGTTGTTTGTATTTAAGTAAACAATCAAATCTTAAATACACGGTACTTTTTGAGCTTCATGCTACACCCACAGTGAGGCACTCCGGGTTCACCAAAACCTATGACAAGGTCAAATGTTCTTTTTTCTGGGATGGTATGAAACAGGAAACTCGTAATTTTGTCACTGAATGTGATGTTTGTCAACACAACAAGGGAGAAATAGTCAAATCTCTGGGCACACTACAATCGCTTCTGATTCCACCTGCTATTTGGAAGGATATCTCTATGGACTTTATTACCGGCTTACCCAAATTGGGAAATAAATTAGTCATAATGGTGGTTGTGGATCGCATTTCCAAGTATGCTCATTTCTTCGCTCTTCAACACCCATTTACTGCATCCATGGTGGCTCAAATTTTCATGGACCAGGTCTTCAAGCTTCATGGCATGCCGCACTCTATTGTTTTTTATCGTGACCCAACTTTCACAAGCAATTTTTGGCAAGAACTATTCAAGCTACAGGGCACCCAATTGCATCTCAACACAGCTTATCATCCCCAGACTGATGGTCAAACGGAAGTTGTCAACAAATGTTTGGAAACATATATGAGGTGTTTTTCCTCTGAAAAGAAAAATCAGTGGGCTCAATGGTTACCCCTAGTTGAATGGTGGTACAACACTTCCTACCATACAGCTACACGCATGACTCCTTTCGAAGCGGTATATGGACAGAAGCCACCTTTAGTTCTCTCATACTTACCGGGTACCTCGAAGGTCCAGGCGGTTGACCAAACACTTATAGTTCGAGAGGACATTCTCCGTACCCTCAAAGAGAACTTGGTCATGGCACAGAATCGCATGAAGCAACAAGCAGATCAAGGTCGCTCTGAACATAAATTTGCAGAAGGGGATCAGGTGCTTCTGCAACTACAACCATACAAGAAAAATTTCCTCAAGGCTGATCATTGTCAGAAGATAGCACCCAAATTTTATGGTCCTTATACAGTTCTCAAGCATGTGGGACAAGTCGCCTATCAGTTAGCTCTGCCCAGTCATTCGAAGCTACATCTTGTTTTTCATGTTTCATGCTTAAAGAAGGTGATTGGAACTAGGTGCCAAATTCAAACCAACCTTCCCGAGTTAGCTGAAGAAGGATCCATTTGGCTACAGCCAGAAGCAGTTTTGGACCAGCGTGAACGTCGCCTGCGTCAGAGAACCATCAAGGAAGTGCTAGTCCAGTGGAAAGATACAACTCCAGCAGATGCCACTTGGGAACCAGCTACCATTCTGCAGCAGTTTCCACATCTAAAGCCTTAAGGACAAGGTTTTTTTTAAGGGGGTGGACATGTTAGGGTCCTAACCCGCACATAGGTAGAGCAATATATTCAGATGTAATAAAGGTCAATATTAATAAGGCCTTTCAATAAAATAGAATAAGGCAGATGTAAGAAGACCTAATAGAAG
>ML817008.1:30519-59880 GCA_009831015.1 Picea engelmannii
ATATGTCAATAGAAAATGTTGATCCAACCAAAGATGAATTTACTACCCTTGAAATAACCATGTTTTAGGATAATCATTTCCCACACTTTCAACATCACAATTCATGGCATTATTTTCCAAAGGTTGGCATAAACAAATTTGATGGGTCAAATCCCTCAAGCTGCATTACCCAAATGGAACATTATTTCTCTCTCCATGAAATTATGGATGATCTAACACAAACTACATGTTGGGGTCTTGTATTTGAATGTTGAACATTGCTAGTGGTGGAAATGGTATAGGAAGGCTTATAAAGGATACGTTGCCTTAACCTAGTTTTTCAAGGTATTTTATGCTTGTTTTGAGCATGACACCCACCATTTGGGATGCCTTATAAAACTATGTCAGTAACAAAAATTATATAGTATATTATCACCTTTGAGAAATTGGCAATCCACACAGAGGGCCAATTTGATTTATTTTTAAAATAATGTTTCATCAGTGGTCTCAAGGATGCAATTAAATCACATGTCATGATACAATGCCCACAAACATGGTTGGAAGCTTGTGATAAAGCTAAAGAATATGAGATAGTAATCAATGTGCAAACTAAGAGATATTTATTCACCACTCATCCTAACCCCCCTGTGGCAACTACCCTCAACTCATCCAATTCACAACCAGTCTACACCCACAAGTTATCTCCCTAATAAATGGTAGAATTTCAATGCCTCCATATTTCCTATAATTGTGACAAGAGATATTTCAAAGGAAACAAATGTAAAGAACAAAAGTTATTTCAAATGGTTGTGTCACCAAATGACTATAAATAGTACCCTTCTATTGAAGATACTCCTGAACTATATTTGGAAGACACGAGACATCCCATGGATGATGAATCCCGCTTACACATTCCTCCCGAGGAACCCAAAATTTCACTACATGCCTTATCAAGTTTCTGACACAACAAACCCTTAAATCAATTGGCTACATCAAGCACTGAAAACGTATTGTGTTGATTGACAATGGCGACACCCATAATTTTACCCATAGGAGAGTGGTACAAGACACCGATTATTATGTGTGTCCCATATCTAATTTTCAAATTATGATCACCAATTAATGGTGGCAAGATGAAATGTGTGGGAAGATGTGAAAAGTTGAAACTACAAATGGGTGAGTATCTTCTCAAAAGTCACATGTTTTCCATTGAAATGGGTGGTTGTGATATAGTTATATGGGGCAATGAGATTCACTAGGAAGGACATAAACATACAATAGGTGTTGGATTTATGGGTTGACCTAGGTTCTACCTTAGTTCTCCAAAAAAACCATTTTCACCATTGGCCCTCCTGGTAAACCAGAAGGCTACACCGCGCGCAAAGTTCACAACATAGTCTCACCTGAGATGGTTTATGGGTGACTGTAGGATGCAGACGTTTGCAGTCATGGAAGGGATTGGGGATGTTCTTTTTACTACCATTCTACTTTAACATTCATTCTACCATAACATTCATCAGATCTATCATTTTATCCATTCAACAACATTCATTATGCTAGTCTGTGTTGTAAATAAACCCTAACAGATGCATTAATATAACCATTCATTCATCATAAGTCATATAAAAAGGACACATCACACATAAAGAAACCATTTTTATCGTGGTTCACCCCCCTTGGGCTACATCCACAAATCTCTTATGCTTATTTCTTATTCTTCATCAAAATAGTGTTGTTTCGCATGCATTACATCAGAAGTTATGAATGGTGCATGTGAGACTGACTAGATTCATACCAAGCTCCACAACTTGCGACCTGACCCTCAGTCGTACTCCATATTTCTTCACTATCTCCTCGGCTATATAACCACAAAGTGAACATCTCAAAGACTGAAGACTCAAAAAGGTTCTTCAAAAGTAGGTTCTTCTCTCTCAACATAGACAACCAAAAAGATTCCTCATACATCTTCTATTTATCCTACAAAATGGATTTAAACCCTTACATTATGAATCCAAAACCCTAACTCTAAGTGGACTCCACTTGTCCACTTTCTAACTACCTTCTGTGCGGTTGGTATTCGATCCAACCATTCCTAGAACTGATATTCCTTCTTTTCTGACGCATAGCTTCCTTTTCCCTTTGTCGCACTGCTATTCCTTATTTTCTGGCACACATTGTTTCCTTTGATCCATTTTGACTCTCTTATTTCTCTTAATTCCCAAAATTTCCATATGCAACAGGCCCTTAACACTAACATGTGGCTCATCCCGAGCCACTCAGATCGTGTGTGCCTTCTGCACTAATTTCTCCAACTCCTGGAACTGCTTCACCAATGTATCCACTTGTTTCTTGGTCTGCACAGATTTCTCTGTTAAGGTCTCCATGACCTACACTATTATGTGCGCCTTCAACACTTGTATTCTCTCTAAATGCGCATGTTCCATGTTTTCTTTCTCCATTTCCAGTGTTGTTATCATTTGTTCTGCTTGTTCTTGTGGGGGGTCCAACTGAGCCTCTCATGCTTGTTTCTCCTCTTGTGTGGCCTTTACCTATGCATGTAGGTTTTTCATCTCCTGTGCAGCCCTCAGTCTCAGGGATATGGCCCTTATATTATGCCTCTGCTTTAGGTCCTGAACTGCAACATTCATCTTTTCTTCTCTCTGTTCCCAATGTTGATTCCTCTCATCTTCTGCTAGAATTGTCCATAACTGCATGATCTTTTCATAGAGTCCTTATATCTCGTTAACTTCCAGCATGAGAAGATATGCTTATTTGATTTCTTGTTGTTCTCTTTCTATTCTGACTTCTGGTGGGGTAGTGGTGTTTCTTTCTGATCCAGAATTAGATCTAGGGACCAAAATGGGTCCAGGAAGGCCTAAAAAACAAAGTTCTCGGAATCACTTCAAAACAGACGTGCACGTAGGCCTCACCGATAAGAACCCAATGCAACTTGAATGGGCTCAAATGAACATCATATTAAAAATATATCATGGTATGTTTGTTTTTTCAAATAGGAAAAAAAAAGATGTTGATTGTACAGTCTATACAATGTTGACGTGGCAGCTAACTGTACAGGTCGTATGGTTGTAAAGATGATGTGGAAAAGTGCATTGGCACTGACGTTGCAGGTGGATAGGTGGACGATCCAGAGTGTGACATGCGGCACCACTACAAGGGTGACACATGGCATCATCCATATGGACACGTGGCAGCTGGCTGATGAGGCAAATGTGTTGACTGGGTATGAAAAGTGGTCTAATTGAGGGTTGACATGTGGTGTATATTCAGCAAATAGCATGGTTCCACGTGGCCCAGTCCTTGGATTCCACGTGGCATCCATCCATTGGCTAGAAGTGTATGGAAAAAAAAAATTGGGTCTACGGGATTCGAACCTGTGACCTCTCGTCCTAGCTAGTGTCTTGGCAGGGTTGGGCTAGCCAACCTGCTTGTGGTGGTCCTTGATTACTAATGGATAAACATTATATTTAAAGAGTTATGGTATGTTATTAGGTGAAGAATAGGTTTGGTTCTAGGCCCCAGCCCCCAACAGATCCATGCGACCATACCAATATGACCCTGCTCCATACATTTGTTTGTTCTCGGTTATGATATGTGCTCCATCCCCCGGATCCAGGTCCTATTACTCTACTATATGACCTGGGGCCACTACATTGATACCTTCACACGAATAATGGTTAGCACTCAATCGGTTAGGCTAGCTCGTCGACCAAGGTGCTAGACCAGGGGCTAATCTTATAACAATTAGCACGTTGAGCTCCAAGCTTTGATAATATGGAAATCAATGCGACCAGGGGGTCATTGGTTAAGGGGATAAGGACCAACGCGCTAGCCCAGGGCCGCATGGAGTGTGCCCTATATGACCAGGAGAAAAGAAAAAGGGGTTGCACCCTTAATATTTGCCCAAAAGTGGTTATTGTACCTTGTATTAAGATTTTTGTTGATTTATTCAGCAGTTTTGAGGGATTTTGGTCATTTTGGGGGGATATTGGGCACTTTTTTAGGCCAGATCCTAGGGAGAATTTGGGAGGTTGTTACCAACTTCAGGCCTATATAAACAAGAGGTTCTTGAAGCCATGGAGGAGGTTTAGAATGGGTTTTTTTGAAGGATTGTTGAGCCAAATCCATTTTTATGTAGGGAAGCCATTGAGGAGAGCACCTTTGCTAGCCATTTCTGGGAGCTCCATTCATCCGATTTCAGTGTCGTCAGTTTTTTTGGCTTCTTGAGATCTGGTAGAACAAGAAACGATAATTTTGTAACCTTTTTGGCACTGTTATGATGTTCTTTTAAAGCTTTGAACAGAAATAAGAAAGCCTCACCCACTGAGACAAAGGCCCGAAGACGTAGGCGAGATTGTCGAACTCTGTTATCACTTTGGTGTTTTATGGCTTGTTGTTCTTCATGCTTGTGTTCAGATCTGTATATTTCTTTATGGATTTCATGTTTCATTAATAATTATTCCTCTGTAATTCATTTCCTAAATGGAAATTTAACTCATGCAAAATAACTCAACCATTGTCATTTAAAAGATCTTTTCAGATCAAGTGGTATCAGAGCTAGTTGACGGTTGGTTTTTGAGTTTGCATGATTACCAGGGAAAAGATACATCGTGGTGAAGGTGATATTTTTGAAGAGAATCCATTGATTGGATTGATAAATAGAACTTCTCAAAGTGAGAAGATGGCATCGGAAGAGGGACTTTCTAATGAGGAGAAAGAGTTTCGAAAAACTTTCTTTGCCATGTAGGAGATGATGAAGGTTTTGTATGAGAATTACTTGGAATGGAAGAGACTGGATCTACATGAATATTCAAAGGTCAAAAGTGAAGAAGGAGAGGATCCTCCTCAAATTCCTCCTTCACCTCCTTTTTCTCCATCAACTTCTTCTTCTTCTTCAAGTTCAAGTTCTAAATCCACAGCAAGAAAACATGTCCGTAAACATAAACAAGAAATGCCTTTACTTAAGCTTGATGTAAAATTTGAATTACCCATGTATGATGGTGAAGTTAATGCAGAAAGACTTGATAATTGGGTCAGATAGATGGAGGTTTATTGCAGTGTGTAACAAATCAAGGATGAGGCAACTCAGATCAAGTTGGCATCGCTTTGTCTTGTGGGCACAACACTCATCTAGTGGCAAAGCAAGTTGCAAAATGGCACACAACAAGTGGGTAATGTATTTCCATCATGGAATTTTTTTCTTTCTGCACTTAGAAAGAAATTATATCCTTTGGGTTATAAAGAGAAAGATTTAATTGAATGGAAATATCTTAAACTAAGAAAAGGACAAACAGTGCAAGAATACACAGATGGATTTCGTAAAATCGCATTGATGTTAGATATTCCTTTACATACCTGTTGGCAGCAATAATATAATTTATATTGTTTGTAAGATGCCTACACAGGGTCTCTAAATTTTCATTACTTATCATGAGCATTCTCACTAAACGACACTTGTCACTTGTCGCTTTTTACATATCTTCTTTTCGATTTTTGTTTTCATGACTGTAAGCATGAAAACTCGGGGCTCGAATCGAAATTTTGTTTTGATTTGCGATTAAAGGAAGATTTCTCATGTGGTTCATTATAGAATTGTCATATTTTTTCTATAAACATGATTCTTCTCCTTGTTTATAACCCCTTGGTTCTAAACATGCCTTGGTTTCATAAGTGAAATACCTTCATTCATTAATATTCAATTGATATTGATGGAGTTTTGATTCATGAAACTTTGAATTATTCAATTGTTATTCGATGCACTTACCTTTGTGATTAATCTATGAATGTGCGTACTATGGTTTTCAAAGTGCTCTGATCCTAATACGTACCTAATGCCAAGGTGGCATACGGAGTACAGCATGCCATTACTCTTCTGCGTGGTCTCGGGCTTCATGATTTTTCTCCCACGCATGGTGATTAACGCCTCTGCCTACCATTTGAACTGTCATAGCATTGTTTTGTTTGAGGCTCGAGGTTATGGCTCTGTGGAATTTTATCAAACCCTACCTGTGAGTTCTATGTTGATTGCCTTTTGTTCGCTATGGCTCCAATGGTAAGGAACGATCCCAATGGAATCCAAACCTTGATATCATATGATAACACCAGGGACGATTTAGAAAGGAACGGTTGGCATTCGTTCATCGAAAAGTTTAAGGGTTTTAATCTTAGAGTTGCCCAAGAGTTCGCATTGACCTTCGATGGCTGCAGAGAAAAGATAGGTGACATGTAGTTAGAGGTAAATGAGGAGTTCTTAAGCCAAGCCACGAGTTTACCAGCTTTCGAGAAAAAATGGTTCAAGAATGAAAAAGTTGAAGAGGTCCCCTGTACTTTGATGTTCACCTCACGAAAAATTACTAGTTGCGATCAAGGTATGCCAGAATCATCCTTAAAATCTAGGTGGCATGATCTACTTGCTATTGTGAAATAGTTCATTACGTGTGAAGGAAGATTTGGGTTAGTTTTTCTGTATCATCTGTGATTGCTTATGAGTTTCATTGGCTTCCCGTTGAATATGCCCTACTTCCTGCTTAGAAGTCTATACAAGATGGGAAAATGGTTTAAAAAACAGAGGTCTGATTCGAGTTTATTCCATCATGGTTTAATTAAAATTATCCTTGTGCATCAATTGCAATTACAAAATGATTGTTGGGATGCATTTATTTTATGAAATGGATTTGGCAACAGTGAGTTGGGACAAGTTGATAAGTCGGTTATCATAGAAACCCTTGTGAAACATACCGCCTCTCCTACACCACTCCTACCCTGTGATATTGCCCTTAATAATGAACCCTCGACCTACCCTGATGTTACTCAACCAGACAATCAACCGGGTTCGCACCTAAAGGGTTGCACTAAAACTATTAAAAAACCCACAGGGAAGAAGCTAAAGGGCAGTGTCGATGTTAATTACAAGAATAAAAGGGCTGGTCATTTGATTTCACGATGTGCTCGAAATAAATTCAAACTCTATGCAGACACAAACAACGCAATTGAATTAAGTGAAGACTCAGATTCAGAAATTGAGAGGTTTTTGGCTGAAGAAGACCCTGTGTCATACAGGCTCTATCCTGACACACCCTATGACTATGTAAACAACCTGCCTCCATGTCTAAAAGGTAACCCAGAATTCTCGGGCATTCAACTCTGTGATAAACCTACCTTTCGCGTGGACGATTCTCCAACCCTTAATGCTGTCAGTGCCAATGCACAGTCCCTACAGCCACAATGTGATGAATGTTGATCCTGGATCGACAGGTATTATACGGATGTGTCTTTGCTACAGTCTCGGCTTAAATATTTAAAAGACCAAGTGGATTTGTTGACAAACGAGATCAGTAGACTCCAATCCATAACTCAAGCAAAGGAGGAAAGCCAAAAAACTACAGGATCTGTCATTTTTAAGAATGTAGAGGCAGCAACAGCAATCGTAAACTCCAAGATTGCTTGATATGTTTTAATCCCATGATTTGAGGTATGATCTTTTTGAAGTTTAGCATGATTTTTTCACTCTCAATTTAGGATATACGATTTGATTGAATAGATTATCTCTCTTATAAAGATTAGTNTAAACTCCAAGATTGCTTGATATGTTTTAATCCCATGATTTGAGGTATGATCTTTTTGAAGTTTAGCATGATTTTTTCACTCTCAATTTAGGATATACGATTTGATTGAATAGATTATCTCTCTTATAAAGATTAGTTTGTTCCTGTTTATTGAATAGAATATGATTGTAGTTTCTATTATAACTAGCTACAAAGTCGTAAGATTCTGTAGCCAGTTAGAAAAATTCAAATTGCTTGATTTGACAATTGAAAACATATCTAAAATTTCCCCATTTTCATTTGTTTTCAGGAACCCATGATTTCCAAGGAGATACGAGGCACTGTTGAGATCTCCCAGCCATATCAACTTTGTGTTTTTAGTAAATAGATTAGGTTGTTGGTATTTTGATATCTAGTAAAATCAGGGAGGTTGCATCCCCCATATTTTTGGAATAGATTTGATATTATCAATAGGAAACATTTTGTTCCTGGAACCTATATAAGCATGTTATTTTGTAAACATGGCATCATCTTAGCCTGGGGAAAGACTATGGATTTTTCATTTACAAACTTGAATGGAATATAATACTCGTCACAACTTTAGCTTTTTCGTATTGTGTTTTTATTCAAGTCATGTTTATTTCAATTTTAAAATATATTATGATTGCTTTCACTGTCATGGTTTACTACAAGTTGATAGAATAAAAGTTTATATATTATCCATGTTTCATGTTCCAAATTTAACACACAGTAATCATTCGTTCAATTTGAATTAAGAGGTTTATCTCTAATTTCGATCAAACGTTTATACGCAAGCTCTCATAGAAAGAATAATCTTATTGTGGCTGCTTGTAACATTATAAGGTTACTGTGACTGCATCTGTTATATGTTTTGTTGTTATGATTCAAACTTCATCATTGTTGCTTCACATTTATTAGCAGCAGTTTCAGGATCTGTCGTAGGTTTACCTCATCAGATAAGGTGATTGGATGCCACGCATCGAACAGATATTGGATGTGACAACAGGTCAGCTTGTTATTTCATTTCATTAGCATAATAAATATAGAAGTTCCCTGTAGTTAAAACACTTTTTTACCATCTGTTATTTCTTTTGTTTAATTAGACAGTTTGATATTCGATTTTTTTTATATAAACATTATAAGAAAACAAATCAAAAAGATTAAATAATAGCTTTACTGTTGTTTAAAAAAAATCAATTTACATTCAATTTTCACGGATTTAGATTAAAATTCGTATTTTGTACATATTATATATATATTAGAAATAGAATTATTGGTATATATTGTACATATGATAAATAGAGTTATTTTATAAGTATTAGTTAGTTAAACTATAAATATATATTAGACGTATATATAGTTTTCAACGATTGTTATTTGTTAAGTTATTGCATTTCCTTTAGTTTTGTTTTTCGCTTTCTTTAGGACTTAGATCAGCCAACGGAGCCGCTAAACCCGTCGGAGTGGATTAATCCAAACATCTTGGTTTAATTAGACAACCCCGGACCAGATTCACTCCTCCAATTGACGAGCGATCAATTTCTCCCGTCAATAAATCGCGCTAGAAGGAAGGTCTGAAAACTATTAATGGCACGAGGAGGTCGTAAGACTCCTCCCCCGCCTACCCGCTCACCTATAATAACTATAAGTCGTTCAGACGACAATATTTTCCCTCAAACAGCAACCACATCAAACAATGATCTACGGATCATGGTTGAACCAGTAACTCCAAATCCTTCAGGTGGTGATATACAAGAGATTGTTCGACAATCTATCATAAGAACGCACAGTTCCTTATCCCATATAAGACAACCAAACCGAAATTTGAATCAACCTTTAGACTTATCTGATATCAGAGAACAACTTGGAGGTACTAACCTCACCTTAAACTCTACAGATCCAATCCTCACTCCTACAACAGGAGGATCTGGTATTCCACCATCACCACTGCCTTCATCTCCTTCTTCTTCTGGAGAAGAATCCTCAGACGAAGGCAGTTCTTCATCCCAGCCTTCGACACCACCCACTCCTATGGCCAATCTGAACAATCCCGCCAGACCCTGGCTCGACCAAGATGCAGTGGCTATACCTGGGCCTCAGCATCCTTTACCCAAACACCTGGAGAAATGGCTCCCTAAATTTGACTCGGACTCCAAACAGATCGTTGAAGATCACATCAAAAAGTTTATGTTAGCCATTAGACTCCGTAGTGTTGAGCACGAAGACGTAGTATGTAGATTGTTTCCCTACACCGTTGAAGGCAATGCCTCTACCTGGTACTTTGCCCAACATCCCCACACCATCGTGTCATGGGAGAAATTTGAATCTTGTTTCCTTGAGAAGTTTGGAGACGACAAGTCTCTTGAAGTTCTAGTAATGGAGATTTCTAGTTTAAAAATGAACCCCAAAGAAAATATCAAAGACTTTAATCAAAGTTTCTTGACACTAAAGAACCGAATCCCTACGGATTCGATGCCTGCCGAGAATCTTATTGTTGCATACTACACGAAAGCATTACATCAAAACATATCCATTTGGGTAAAGAGATCCAAGAAATCCATGTTTTTAGAAGCCTTTGAAGAGGCCAGTCAGATCGAGAAAGACATTCTCAGTTTAAAAGACACTACTAGCAACGAGATAGAGACTAGTTCATCTTCCAACAAGAAAATTGAAATCCTTCCTAGACCTCAACAAAACAAAGCTCAACCTGACAGTTCGGATTTAGAAAATTTACAGAAAGCCATTCAAAAGTTATCCAATCAGGTTATAGATTTAAAAAGATCAGCTGAAGAAGCTTCTTCGAGCAAAGGGCCTTACAAACCCCCTTTTAGGAAGCCTTTTCCCACCAACCGACCTAATTCAAATACTGAAGGCCTAAATCTAGAAAGCCTACAATTTTCTATTCAAACAATCCTAGAAGCACATGATAACTTGATTCCTCCCGAGATTCCTAAAGAGGTAGCTGAACAAGAGACAGTATAAGAAGATGAATCCTCTCCGAATATTTTCGGACATTTTTCGAATAGCATTTTTCAAGCTAATTTCGAAACAGTGCATCCTTACAATACTAGGAGCAAGACAGCAAATAAGCCTTCTTCTGAAATCACTAGGACTTTGCCTCCAAAACAGTCTAAATCAACTAAGACTAAACAGAATTCAATAAACCCAAGTTTAGATTATGATTTGGTTGAAGATCTAAAAAAATTTAGAGCTAACATTTATGTTTATGAATTATTAAAATTCCCTTTTCTTCTGCAAAAAATGATGTAGAATATTGCAGAGAACAACAAAAATAACAATCCGAGCAGTAACAAAGGTGTTCAAAACAGCCCCAAAATTCCTCAGAAGGCCTCCGCCAAAACCACATCCGAGCCTCATGAGAAAATATACCTTCCTGTAAATAATGTAACAAATGTAGATAAACCTGTTTCAGAGGCTATGAGTAAAAAGCAACAAACTTCCACCGTTAATACTCGCAGAAATGTCCCTCCATTTTTGTTAACTTTTGAAATTTTCAATAGGAATGTATATAACTATATGGTAGATTCAGGTGTGTCATCTAACATAATGCCTTGGTCTGTCTGTCAAAAGATTAATGCCGAATTTCAACCATCCAGCTTGAAAATTATCCAACTTGATCGAACTAGTGTTAAAGTGATAGGCGAATTAAGAAATTTGCTTATAAGATTTTCGTCTAATCCTAAATTTCATCAAGTGATTGATATTATTGTTGTAGATATCCCAAAATCTTATGGTTTGTTTTTAAGTAGAGATTGGTCAGAACAATTACATGGCTACTTTGCAACGGATTGGTCTCACTTGTGGCTACCCGAGAATGGAAAGCCCAACAGAATCAATGTAAATCGTGAACGTTATCTGAAATTCACTATGATTGATTTAAATGACCCCAATGAACCATTCACTCCTTCTACCGATTTGCCCGAAATACAGGGGATGGATACTTTTTTTGGTAATTTCATGGCCGAAACTTCTACTATCACTAACCTGAAAAAGAAGTCTGAAATTTTGGCATATATGCAGCCAACAGCTTCCTCTCAGTGTTCACATGCAACCGAGGAAAATCAAATATGGTCTTTGTACTTTGATGGGTCAAAATCTAAGGAAGGAGCTGGTGCAGGTTGTGTTCTCATCGACCTGGAAGGCAACAAGACTCTGATTGCTTGTCGGTTAGAATTCGAATGTACGAACAACACGGCCAAATATGAGGCACTCTTGCAAGGCATCAGAAAAGCATTAGATCTGAACATTCAAAATTTGACTGTCTTTGGTGATTCGGAAATCATGGTTATACAGGTAAAAAATTCTATCCATTGTTTATCTCCGCACCTTAAAAGCTATCAAACTGAGGTATGGAATTTGATGAACAAGTTTTCCACATTTAACATAAATTCTATTCCTAGATTGAATAATGCAGAAGCTGATTTGTTAGCTAACATCGCTTCAAAACTTTTTCCTACAGAAGGCTTATCTCCGAATGCATTTTCCGTCAAACTGTTGTTCAGACCGTCCCTCCCAGACAACATCACGAATTGGAGAGTCTTCGATGATGATCAACAGATTATAAGTTTTCTGCATATGGAAGAAACTTTCCAGGGCACGGTGATTGACGAAGGTACCCATGATGAAATTCTTCGTGACTTTACAGTAATACCAGATCCGAGATCTCCAAAATCTTCATCATACATGGTAAACTCTATCCCGAAATCTGTGGTTAGATTAGAAAAATTTTATGATCTTCACAACAAGTTCAGAAAATCTATGAACTGTAAAACGAATAGTTCCTCCTTGATGCATGAAAAAGTAAATTTGGGAACTAATAACAATCCACAGTGCATTAATTTAGGGTTGGGGTGTTCTGAGCAAGAAAAAGTATCATTTATTAAGTTGTTTAAGGAATTCAAAGATGTTTTTGCTTGGACGTATGATGACCTAAAAACCTTTGATCCTAACATCATACAACATGTTATTCCCATGAAACCCCAAACCCAACCTTTTCAACAAAAGTTAAGGAAAATGCAATCAAAACTCGAACCAACGGTCAAAAAGGAATTAAACAAGCTCTTGAACGCTAAGATAATTTTCCCAGTTAGGCACACACAATGGGTCTCTAATCTTATCCTTGTCAAAAAGAAGAGTGGTGAAATTCGACTATGTGTCGATTTCCAAAATCTTAACCGAGTGTCTGATAAAGACAACTACCCTGTCCCTCCCATGGAACAGATCCTTCAATGGGTATCTGGTTCTAAAATATTATCCTTGTTGGATGGTTTTTCAGGGTACAACCAAGTCCTTATGTCTCCTCCAGACCAACTCAAAACCACCTTCCGCACTCCATGGGGCACCTATGCTTATAGAAAGATGCCCTTTGGACTCATAAACGTCGGTGCCACTTTCCAGAGAGCGATGGAAATCTCTTTCCGAGTCTTAATCAATCAATCTGTAGTAGTTTACCTAGATGATGTCACTGTCTTCTCAAAAAATAAAGAAGATCATCTAGCTCATTTAAGATTCGTTCTACAACAATGTCATAAATACGGCATTTCTTTGAATCCTAAAAAATCTATCTTCACAGTAGAACAAGGTAAGCTCCTCGGATTCATTGTATCGAGCGAAGGGATGATTATCGACCCTAAAAGGACTCAAGTCATTTCGAAACTTCCCCCTCCCTTGTCAAAAAAGTCCATGCAATCTTTCTTAGGTCAGATAAACTTTGTTAGGAGATTCGTCCCCAGCTTTTCAGAAATGGTGAGACCATTACAAAACTTAATAAAAAAGGATGTACAGTACCATTGGGGACCTTTAGAAAGCTAGGCTTTTGATTCAATAAAAAATGCCATAATAGACGCTCCTTCTCTAATGAGTCCCGACTTTTCACAAGACTTCACCCTCTACACGTTTGCCTCTGACCGATCTTACGTTGTTGTCCTAACTCAAAAGAACGTTGAAAACAATGAGGTCCCAATCGCCTTTATGAGTTCAGCCTTCAAGGGGGCGGAACTTAATTACCCAGCAGCAGATCAGCAAGCCTATGCTATTTTCAAAGCAGTAAAGCACTTCTGATCGTATCTGTTGAAATCTAGGACGAAAATCATTGTCCCTTACCCGACTGTCATAAATCTGTTAGTACAGAAAGAACTAGACGAAAAAAGGGCAAACTGGGTCACATCCTTACAAGAATATGATATAGAAATCAACCCAGCACAAATAGTAAGAGGCCAAGGTTTATGCAAGTTGGTCGTTGATTCAGCTGCAAGACAGCAAGAGGAAAATGATATGTTAAATCCAGGACAACACTATCAAAATCAAATCTGTTGTGCGCAAAACCCTGTTAGTCCCTAGTACGATGACATAAAATTTTGTCTTATACACGGATCAGCCCCTCGTCACCTTGATCCCACAAAAAGGAGAGCACTAAGATTAAAATCTGCTTCTTTTCAGCTGATTAATGGTATTTTGTTTCGTCAAAATTTTGATGGAGTACTAATGTGTTGTCTTGAGAAAGATGAAGCAAAAAAAGTCTTATTAGAATTGCATGCAGGAGAAGCTGGTGGGAATTTTGGTGGAGACACCACTACCCATAAAGTATTCAGAGCAGGTTATTACTGGCCTACCCTTTTTAAATATGCTCATGCTTTATGTTTCAAGTGTGTGATTTGTCAAAAAGCATCCGGACGGATACAAAAACCAGCTTTCCCTTTGCAACCAGTTTCGGTAGACTCCCCTTTTCAGCAGTGGGGTCTGGATATTATAGGCCCAATCAATCTTCCATCCTCGCAGTAGCATAAATATATCATAAAAGCCACAGATTACTTCACCAGGTGGTCTGAGGCTACCCCATTAAAAGTCGTAAATACCAGCCAGGTAATATCCTTCTTGAATTCAAATATTATTACTCGTTTCGGTATCCCTGAATGCCTAGTGTTTGGCAATGCTTCTTATTTTTCATCTCTTGAAATGAGTGATTTCGCTCTAGAAAAAGGAATTAAATTAAAGTACTCTGCCAGCTATTACCCCCAAGGCAACAGTTTGGTAGAATCGACTAATAAAAATCTGATCAAAATTATCAAGAGAACGGTCTCCGAAAACCATAAAAATTGGCATAACGCATTGTTAAACGCAATCTGGGTTGATAGAGTAATTCCTAAAACTGTTGTGGGTAACTCACCTTTCTTTCTCATTTACGGCAAGGGATAAATTCTTCCACCACACATCCTTCTTCCATCTCTGCAATTATCACAGAAAGTACAGGAAGAAGATTGTCCCCCTTTGGAGAGTCGAATTAACACTTTGTTAAAATTAGAAGAAGTGAGGGCTCAAGCAAAGTGGAAATTCGATCAACATCAACTCATTGTTAAAAACTGGTTTGATTCCAATTCTGCCTCTAACAGAAATTTTGAGGTAGTTGACCTTGTCCTAAAATGGGACAAACCTCATGAGGGAAAAGGAGAGCATACAAAGTTTCAGAACTTGTGGTTGGGACCATTTTTAATTGCTGAGAAATTGGGTCCCAATTCCTTCCGATTAAAGAATTTAGAGGGATAGCCAGACACCTTTCCGGTGAATGGCCAAGCTCTAAAAAGGTACTTTTCCTAATGATGCTCCCATGCACACTGTGTAAATATTTTCTATTTTGTTTGTTGTTTGTTTTTCTTTGCTGGTTTGTTTTGATTTTTCCTTTATGTTTATCGGTCTTTCTTTTTTAAACATATGCCTGCATCACGGGCTAGCTCAGACGAAGAGAACAGAAAAATTTCCCCTCCAAAATGAGTGTTGAAAGTTTCTTAAACATCAATTGTGGTATTTCTCTGAGTTTGCAGCCACGTTGAAGATAACTTGTTGTTTGAAAAGCATTTCTTGATTTCAATCTGCAACTGAAGGTATTCACGATCATCCATAAAAATTATTTTTACATTGTCCCTGTTCCTTAAGATAACAACTCAAAGATGTCTCCCTGCTCTTAAAAGTCGGTTTTATTAACAAACTATTTCTAAATCTTGGTGAAAGACAGCTAAGAAATTTCTTCAAGGTCTGTGACATACTAAGATGTGTTAAAAAACTAGAATTTTCAGCGTCAGCCCACTCTATTAAATATCTTTAAAAAACTAAATAAATTTTTAGAGAGCTGTGGGAAGTGCTTGTAAACCCATCGGGATACTAAACAGGTCTGCTGGCAGCGGGTAAATGCATGCATGATGCCAAGATAACTTCACCAGGGTACTGAATAGGCCCGTTGGCAGCGAAGCAATGTCAGGTAAAAGAAAATTCTCAAATATGGATTCTTTCTGACCTTAAATGTCCTTCATTCTGATTTGGAACTTCTTGACAGGATACAGATATTGGAGTGGGTTAATTGACATCCCTGTTGAGGCTATGGACGCCTACTGGCAGCAACAGACCTGTCAATAGTATTGAAGATTTTAACTTTAATATCGTGACTCTCTTCTGTTAAGAATGTTGTCAATTTTCGTCTCTTTAAAAATAACAGTTGTCTGAAACTGGAATGCATTATAATTATTTACAATGTTTAGATAGCTTTTTGGTTGTTTTTGATTCGAAGCTTTTCTGATTATCCTAATCTGAACTCGTCATTTGGCAGAGATAAATGCTTCTCCCAACGTCTCTCCATTGTTGGCAGTAATAATATAATTTCTATTGTTTGTAAGTTGCCTACACAGGGTCTCTAAATTTTCATTACTTATCATGAGCATTCTCACTAAACGACACTTGTCACTTGTCGCTTTTTACATATCTTCTTTTTGATTTTTGTTTTCATGACTGTAAGCATGAAAACTCATGGCTGGAATCGACATTTTGTTTTGATTTGCGATTAAAGGAAGACTGCTCATGTGGTTCATTATAGAATTGTCATATTTTTGTTATAAACATGATTGTTCTCCTTGTTTATAACCCCTTGGTTCTAAACATGCCTTGGTTTCATAAGTGAAAGACCTCCATTCATTAATATTCGATTGATATTGATGGAGTTTTGATTCATGAAACTTTGAATTATTCAATTGTTATTCGATGCACTTACCTTTGTGATTAATCTATTAATGTGCGTACTATGGTTTTCAAAATGCTCTGATCCTAATACGTACCTAATGCCAAGGTGGCATATAGAGTACATCATGCCATTACTCTTCTGCGTGGTCTCAGGCTTCATGATTTTGCTCCCACGCATGGTAATTAACGCCTCTGCCTACCGTTTGAACTGTCATAGCATTGTTTTGTTGAGGCTCAGGGCTATGGCTCTGTGGCTTTTTATCAAATCCTACCTATGAGTTCTGTGTTGATTCCCTTATGTTCGCCATGGATTTAGTGGTAAGGATCGAGCCCAATGTCATCCAGACCTTGCTATCATATGATAACGCTAGGGATGATTTAGAAAGGAACGGTTGGAATCCATTCATCGAAAAGTTTAAGGATTTCAATTTGAGAGTTGCCCAAGAGTTCACATTGACCTTCGATGGCTGCAAAAAAAAGATAGGTGACATGCAGTTAGAGGTAACTGAGGAGTTCCTAAGCCAAGCCACGGGTTTACTAGCTGTCGGGCAAAAATGGTTCAAGAATGCAAAAGTTGAAGAGGTCCCCTGGACTTTGATGTTCACCTCACGGAAAATTGCTAGTTGTGATCGAGGTATGCCAGTCTCATCCTTAAAACCTAGGTGGCATGATCTACTTTCTATTGTGAAACAGTTCATTACATGTGAAGGAAGATTTGGGTTAGTTTTCCTGTATCATCTGTGATTTCTTATGAGTTTCATTGGCTTCCCATTTAATATGCCCTACTTCCTTCTTAGAAGTCTGTACAAGATGGGAAAATGGTTTAAAAAACAGAGATATGATTCGAGTTTATTCCATCATGGTTTAATTAAAATTATCCTTGTGCATCAGTTTCAATTACAAAATGATTGTTGGGATGCATTTATTTTACGAAATGGCTTTAGAAAACCCTTGTGAAATCTATCGCCTCTCCTCCACCTCTCCTGCCCTATGATCTTGCCCTTAATAATGAACCCCCGACCTACCATGATGTTACTCAACCGAACAATCAACCGGGTTCGCACCTAAAGGTTTGCACTAAAACTATTAAAAAACCCACAGGGAAGAAGCTAAAGGGCAGCGTCGATGTTAATTACAAGAATAAAAGGGTTGGTCATTTGATTTCATGATGTGCTCAAAATAAATTCAAACCCTGTGCAAACACAAACAACGCAATTGAATTAAGTGAAGACTCAGATTCAAAAATTGAGAGATTTTTGGCTGAAGAAAACCTTGTTTCATACGGGCTCTATCCTGACACACCCTATGACTATGTAAACAACCTGCCTCCATGTATAAAAGGTAACCCAAGATTCTTGGGCATTCAACTCTGTGATAAACCTACCTTTCGCGTGGACGATTCTCCAACCCTTAATGTTGTCAATGCCAATGCACAGTCCCTACAACCACAGTGTGATGAATGTCGATCCTGGATCGACAGGTATTATACGGATGTGCCTTTGCTACAGTCCCGGCTTAAATATTTAAAAGACCAAGTGGTTTTGTTGACAAACGAGAACAGTAGACTCCAATCCATAACTCAAGCAAAGGAGAAACGCCAAAAAACTACAGGATATGTCATTTTTAAGAATGTAGAGGCAGCAACAACAATCGTAAACTCCAAGATTGCTTGATATGTTTTAATCCCATGATTTGAGGTATGATCTTTTTGAAGTTTAGCATGATTTTGTCACTCTCAATTTAGGATATACGATTTGATTGAATCGATTATCTCTCTTATAAAGATTAGTTTGTTTTGTTTATTGAATAGAATATGATTGTAGTTTCTATTATAACTAGCTACAGAATCGTAAGATTCTGTAGCCAGTTAGAAAAATTTGAATTGCTTGATTTGACAATTGAAAACATATCTAAAATTTCCCCATTTTCATTTGTTTTCAGGAACCCATGATTTCCAAGGAGATACGAGGCACTGTTGAGATCTCCCATCCATATCAACTTTGTGTTTTTAGTAAATAGATTAGGCTGTTGGTATTTTGATATCTAGTAAAATCAGGGAGGTTGCATCCCCCATATTTTTGGAACAGATTTGATATTATCAACAGGAAACATTTTGTTCCTGGAACCTATATAAGCATGTTATTTTGTAAACATGGCATCATCTCATCCTGGGGCAAGACTATGGATTTTTCATTTACAAACTTGAATGGAATATAATACTCGTCAAAACTTTAGCTTTTTCGTATTGTGTTTTTATTCAAGTCATGTTTATTTCAATTTGTAAATATATTATGATTGCTTTCGTTGTCATGGTTTACTACAAGTTGATAGAATAAAAGTTTATATATTATCCATGTTTCAAGTTCCAAATTTAACACACAGTAATCATTCGTTCAATTTGAATTAAGAGGTTTATCTCTAATTTCGATCAAACGTTTATACGCAAGTTCTCATAGGAAGAATAATCTTATTGTGGCTGCTTGTAAGATTATAAGGTTACTGTGACTGCATCTGTTATATGTTTTGTTGTTATGATTCAAACTTCATCATTGCTGCTTCACATTTATTAGCAGCAGTTTCAGGATCTACCACAGGTTTACCTCGTCAGATAAGGTGACTGGATGCCACACATCAAACAGATATTGGATGCGACAACAAGTCAGCTTGTTATTTCATTTCATTAGCATAATAAATATAGAAGTTCCCTATAGTTAAAACACTTTTTTACCATCTGTTATTTCTTTTGTTTAATTAGACAGTTTGATATTCGATTTTTTTTATATAAACATTATAAGAAAACAAATCAAAAAGATTAAATAATAGCTTTACTATTGTTTAAAAAAAAATCAATTTACATTCGATTTTCACGGATTTAGATTAAAATTCATATTTTGTACATATTATATATATATTAGAAATAGAATTATTGGTATATATTGTACATATGATAAATAGAGTTATTTTATAAGTATTAGTTAGTTAAACTATAAATATATATTAGACGTATATATAGTTTTCAGCGATTGTTATTTATTAAGTTATTGCATTTCCTTTAGTTTTGTTTTTCGCTTTCTTTAGGACTTAGATCGGCCAACGGAGCCGCTAAACCCATCGAAGTGGATTAATCCAAACAGCTTGGGTTAATTAGACAACCCTGGACCGGATTCACTCCTCCAGTTGATGAGTGGTCGATTTCGCCCGTCAACAATACCCTAGTGACTCTTATGAAGTATATAGGAGGTTTGCCTGCACATATTCAAAACATTGTATTTATGTTTGGACCTACTAATCTTGATGAGGTTTATGTTCAAGATACATACATTGATGCAGGAAAAACAGGGGTTCATGTATCAGGGGAATCGTCTTCGAAGAAAGACGACAAAAGGAAGTGGAATGGAAAGAAGGAAAATTCAGTGGAAAGAAAGGAAGAGAAGCCCTCTTGCAAAGATTGCAAGAAAGAAGGACATGATGAGGACCATTGTTGTAAATTGCATCCCGAGAAGAGACCTAAGTGGTTCAAAGAAAGGAAAGGGAGGTAAACAGTTGCAGCAACAACACGACCAACAAACTTGGGATCGGATTCGGGTGATGAATATAAAGTGTCATTGGTTGGTTTGGCAGGTAAAATTGATGATGGATTTGATTCTAGAAATAAATTTTTTCATATAAGGGTCATTATGAGACATACTAAGGTTGACACATTGATAGATAGTGGATCTCAATATAACTTGATTTCAGGAGAATTGGTTAAACAATTGGGATTAAACACTCAGCTACATCATAAGCCTTACACACTTAAATGGATAAGAAACAATCATCAATTACACATAACAAAGAAATGCACATTAAAGATTGCAATTTCATCTAATTTTGTGGACAAGGTAACATGTGATGTGGTGTCACTAAGTGAATGTGGAATGGTCTTAGGCAATCCTTATTTGTATGATCTCAAAGCAATCTTCTACAGGGAAAATAATCAATATCATTTAATCAAAGCAGGTAAAGAATATTTGGTTCATGCTCATCATTTAACGGCAAATAAATATATTCAAACAATGGAACAATTAAGAAAGGCAGCTCAAGCAAGCAACACACCTATAATTGTTTCAAATCAAGTAATTGATCTTAAGCAAGAACAAGAGATGATTGTAGAATGGAATATCAATCACACTTTGCTTCAAGATAAGTTAATGTCGTGCAAATATTACAAACATATTAGCTCATTTGCATTCATATTTATGATTTTCTCATTAGTAAGGTTGTCAACATGGATGATAGTGGCTTCAGTAAGATGTGACAGAGTACAAGTGGCTAACAATATGTTGTCAGTTATCATGGTTGTTTTATAGTTGATCTTGATGAGATAGGTGCACATGACAGAGTTTAAAGATAGAGAACAAGTTAGGTGGCCTATCCCGCACTTGATGACTGGTCAGTAACCTTTTGGAGGACCAAAAGGTCTTCAGTGGGGAGGTGTGATCCAGAATTGAATCTAGGGACCAAAATGGGTCCAAGAATGCCTAAAAATAAAAGTTCTCATAATGGATTCAAAATGGACGTGTGCGTAGGCATCGTTGATACAAAGCCAACGTAACTTGAACAGGCTCAAATGGATGTTGTATGCGAAAGATATTGCAATATGTTTGTTTCATCAACTAGGCAAAAAAAAGATGTTGATTATGCAGTCCATACAGTGCTAACATGGCAGCTGACTGCATAGGTTGTATAGTCATAATGACATGGACAGGTGAATGAGTGAAAGTGTGACACATGGCACCATTGGAAGGGTGACACGTGGCACAGGTTGGCAAGGCATGGTACGTACGGACACGTGGCAGCTGGCTGATGAGGCAAATGTGTTGACTGGGTATGATAGGTGATCGAATTGAGGGTTGACACATGGCATATATTCAACGAATAGTGTGGTGCCACGTGGACCAATCCTATGCTGCCACGTGGCACCCATCCATTAGCTAGCAATGTTTGGAAAAATTTGTTTGGGTCTACGGGATTCGAACCTGTGACCTCTTGTTCAAGCTAGTGTCTTGGCAGGGCCGAGCTAGCTAGCCCGCCCGTGGTGGTCCTTGATTACTAAGGGATAAACATTATATTTAAAGAGTTATGGTATGTTATTCAGTGGAGAATAGGGTTGGGGCTAGGCCCCAGCCCCTAGTGGATCCATGTGACCATACCAATATGACCATGCTCCATAAATTTGTTTGTGCTCGGTTATGATATGTGCTTCATCCCCCGTATCCCATTCCTATTACTCTGTTATATGACCTGGGGCCACTACATTGATACCTTTGCATGGATAATGGTTAGCGCCTGGTCATTCGGGCTAGCCCACCGACCAAGGCACTAGACCAGGGGCTAATCTTATAATAGTTAGCGAGTGGAGCTCCAAGCTTTGGGTATATGGCAATCAATGCGACCAGGGGAACATTGGTTAAGGGGATAAGGACCAACGCTCTAGCCCAGGGCCACATGGAGTGCACCCCATATGACCAAGAGTGCGGAAAAAGGGGTTGTACCCTTAATATTTTCCCAAAAGTGGTTTTTATACCTTGTATTAAGAATTTTATTGATTTATTCAGCAGTTTTGAGGGATTTTGGTCATTTTTGGGGGATATTGGGCCCTTTTTAAGGCCAGATCCTGGGGAGAAGTTGGGAGGTTGTTACCAACTTCAGGCCTATATAAACTAGAGGCTCTTGAATCCATGGAGTAAGTTCATAATAGGTTTATGCTAAATAATTTTTGAGCCAAATACATTTTTATGCAGGGAAGCCATTGAGGAGAGCACCTTTGCAGGCCCTTTCTGGGATCTTCGTTCATCCAATTTCAATGTCGTTAGTTTTGTTGGGTTCTTGAGATTTGGTAGAACAAGAAAAGATCATTTTGTAACCTTTTTGGCATTGTTATGATGTTCTTTTAAAGCTTTGAATAGAACTAAGAAAGCCTCACCCACTGAGACAAAGGCCCGGAAACATAGGCAATATTTCCGAACTCCGTTATCACTTTGGTGTTTTATGTCTTGTTGTTCTTCATGCTTGTGTTCAGATATATATATTTCTTTATGGCTATAATGTTTCATTAATAATTATTCCTCTTTAATTCATTTCCTAAATGGCAATTTAAATCATGCAAAATAACTCAGCCATTGTTGTTTAAAAGATCTTTTCGGATCACTTTCTCTACTAATTCTCTTATTTCCTTCTTGTACCCATAAAATGCCTACATAATCTTCTGTAGCTTCTCTTCTACACTGATTTCCCCTACTAATGTGCTCTCTAGAATTTTCTGGAAGACTTCTTCAAGTATTTTCTCCAATCTATATGCGTGATTTTTGTCTTGTTTGCGCTCTAGTTGCACCTCTGTGAGAATTGTGTCCAACACTTCCTTAGATTCCTTGGTTATCTCTATGTCTATGGCATTCGTCCTCGCCCTGGATTGAACCTCTTGTGATACACTCATCTTCAACTTATAAAATTCGTTTTTTGGTATCCTCTCCAATACCAACTCTATATGTTCAACATAATTGAGTTGTGTCTGCGCCAAGTCCTCGTCTTTTCACAGCATCTCTTTATCCAGGTTTAAATTCTTACTGGCC
Organism: Picea engelmannii; assembly: GCA_009831015.1. Classification (NCBI taxonomy): domain Eukaryota; kingdom Viridiplantae; phylum Streptophyta; class Pinopsida; order Pinales; family Pinaceae; genus Picea; species Picea engelmannii. The sequence goes on from ML817008.1 coordinate 53,717, forward strand.
AATGTTGTAATATGTGTTGCTACCTCCTCATTCTACGTTGTTTGTTGTTGTGTTGCACCTTTAGTTTGTGCCTTGGTAGATCAAATATGGTCTAGTACCTTCCTGACCTCTGTTAGTTCTTGCATTATCCTTTCTCTTTGTTTGTTTTCCTCCTCATATTCTTCTACGATACGGTCTTGTACTCTCTTCGCGACTAATTCTGCATTGTCCTCCGTTATGGCGTATTATGGGACTTCCTTGTTCACTTTAATTTTCTTGCATGCTCCACTTGTTTGTGCAATTATTCTCTTTGGTGACCTTGACTATGTTGGCTCTATTTTTCCTACAGTATCTAGTATGTCCCCTCCTTCATGTCCCTCCTACAAAGGGATGATATCCTTATTCTGTGTCGTTTCATTAATAGTATATGCACGGTCCTTTTGTTGTGTGATCGGCTTAGGGATTGTCTTCTTCTTTGTTGTTTTTCTCCCCCCTGTTGACTTTGTGTGCCCTATTGTTTCTCTTGTGTTTGTTGTTGGGTTATTTTTCGTTCGTGATGATCCTGCTTCTACTAATTGTTTGTATTTTTATTTCTACTTGTCCTTTGTTGGATACTTGTCCTTTGTTGGCTACTTGTCCTTTGGTTTCTCAACAAGAATCTTCCATTCTACTTGTCAATCCTTCATCGCCCATTGGACTTCTTCTGTTGTGACACAATATAGCATCTACAACCACTCCTTTTTTGGATCCCTTTTCGCTTGAATCCACATATTATGTCGTGATTCATTAAAGTTGGATATCATTTTGTGCTCCTCCACCACCTCCAGTGGGATCCTCCAAGTCTCTACCACCTTCTCCTGTATTTCTTCAAAGTATGTCTTGAAGATGATGTTATTTTCCTACCTATATTTTGGGACAGTGGTGTACCATGGTGATTCATACTGCATTGCGTGGCATGTTCCAGTTCTCTAAAGAAACATAGTATACTTGGGGTGCTTCCAACCCAGTAATGCAATCAGTATCATAAGCCACAAGTAATGGAACTCTGTCTCCACCTCCTATGTGTCTTTTCAATCATATAAAAATAAATTTAATAGATACGGGCTCCAACTTAATGTAATGATATTCGTGCACTACGTGGTTGTTGCTATGATGCTTGTTGGAAATTCCTCCTTGTGACACTTTTTAAGGAGTTTACAGGCCATCAATTTGGTTTCTATTCTTGTTGTCGGTTCATTGATACTATTGATGATGATCTCCCGAATCCTCTCTCTATCACATAAGTCTACTTCATCTCTTTTTCCAATGCTTTCTCCTTGGTCTTGTCATCTAAGTATTGTGCAGGTGGCTCACCATTGGTGGGAAGGCCTGTTATCGTTGTTGTCAAATCAATGTCTCTTGAAACTTGTGTATATAACCAAAAAATACTTTCATCCATGACTTCCAGTAACTTCTTGACGCAATTATTTACTTCCTTTCCCTTGACAAAGTGTGGGTTCTCCAACATGTTCATGATACATGTGTTGTATAACCCTTGTATCCAATGCTTAGGTTCCATTATGGGTACCCTTGTCCCACTAACCCCTCTACTTTCTAAATATATTTGTTGCACGAACTTTGGGAATTTAACTATATCCCTAACATCATGGTCTGAATAGCACAGTTTTTCTATGCATCCAAGTAAGTCTGCAACAACTGTTACCCCTGTCAGTATGCACGGTAACACAATGGTTACCTCTTGTTGATTGCGTGGGGATATTTGGACCTATTGTTTTCCTTTCCCTTTACTGGAACACTGGAAGGTTGTGCTTCCTGATATGTTTTATCTTCCTCCTCTTCCTCTTCACCAAACTCTTGTTGTGCAATGGTCTCTGTTGTTGGTGTTTGTTCCTTTTGTGTGTGCTATGTGCCATCTTGATTCATAGGCTCATCGGACTCATTCCTTTCCACGTATACTTCTTTTGTGGCTTGAGTTGTTTCATGCATCAGGTTTGGCTCTGTTTTTGTGCTTGGTGTGTCAATATGCATCTATTATGTTTTCTCCTCAACTAGTGTAGGGCTCTCTGGTTATGGGGAAGGAATGGAATCGACATCCACCACTAAATCCATCTACATAGGGTTTTTGTCCTCCATTTCTATCTTCGACGGTGTCCTATTGTTGTTGTGGGTTCTTCTTGACATATGGCTCGGTGCTCCAAATTTGGATGGCACCATCATACTGCAATAATAATGGGTTTTCATCTGAAATTTCATTGTTTTCCTGCTAAATTGCCTATATTTTTCTCACTTCTCCCTGCTTAGCTATGTGTTTTCTCAAATTCACAATGTGGCCTATCAAACCCTAATTTTGCTTCTAATGTGTTGTCATAAATGCTCCAAAGATTACAGAGAATGCTTCATTAAATTTCATAAATGTTCCAAATCTTTCCAGGCACGTTTCCTCCACTGTCATAAATGTTCATTTCACGCCTTCCTTTTTCCGATAATCGATTTTTCGTTTCCTGACTGTTTCGTTTTTCTGGTGTGTTGTAATTTTCTACTGTGTTACATATCTAGTGCACTGGTACTTCCTTTTTTTATAGTTATCCTACGTGTAGTATCTTTATTTCTCGTCACACTGAATTTTTGTTTGTCGTGCACTGTCATTGTCAACTATATGTCTATCACTTATTCCTCTAACTACCTCATTTTGGTTTTTTCTTCATTTTTATATTTTTTAATCTTCCTTTTTCTTCTTTTCTTCTTTTTCTACCTTTTCTTTTATTTTTCTACTTTTTCTACTTTTTCTTCTTTTTCTTCTTACTATATACAATATGTACAAGACTACTTGCTATGTTGCAACTACTGAGGGTTAGTGGGTCGACTATCCCTATACAGTTTCAACCAACTACCATTCACTAGTCCTTGGATTTCCTTGTCTACTACATCTTGTAGTTGTACAACACCTCCATCTATGACAGACTTTATCTAATATGGCCCTATCTAACACAGTCTAAGCCTCCCTAGGTGCTAAAAATACTTATTGTCATAGAGGAGAACCATATCTCCTTCATTAAAATTCTTCTTCTTGATATGTATGTCATGCCATGATTTATCCTTTTCTTTTTGTACCTCCTAATGGAAACCTACTATGATTTTGTCCTCTTCTAATTCCATCAGTTGGGCCAATATTTTCTATGTTTCTCCCCTTTCTGTCATATCTGTAATTGTTGCAATGTGCAGACTTGGTATCAAATAATCTAAGGGAACTACTGCTTCATGTCCATGCATCAATATAAAGGGTTTCTACCATGTTATCTTCTTGCATGTACTTCGGTAAGCCCATAGTACTGCTAGTACCTTCAAATTCGATTCATCTCTGTTCACATTACAAATCTTTGTCAAGGCATTCTTCAAAATCTTGTTAAAGGCTTCCAATGTTCTGTTAGCTTGAGGGTGATAAGGAGTGCTCTTTTGATGATGTATCTTAAGTTCTTCAAGAATTGCCTCAATTGTATTGTTAATAAAGTGATTCCCATGATCACTTATCAGTATTCTTGAACATCCAAACCTTGTCACTACATGTTCAAATAAAAATCGCGTTGCATTCTTTTAGCTACAATCCTTTACTAGTGTTGTCTCAATCCATCTGGTCAAGTATGATGTTGTTGTAATAATATATTTGGCTCCTGATCTTCTAGTTGGTGGATTAATTGGACCTACAAAATCTATTTCCCAGTTATCAAATATTTGTAAAGTCATTGAGGTCTCAATGGCATCTCATCCCTCATGGATGGATTTCCAACTCTCTGATAGACATCACACTTCATACAGTATTCCTTTGAATCCTTATGAAATATTGGACACCATAATCATGCGTGCAACACCTTATGCATTGTAGATTTTCATGTGTAGTGTCCTCCAGCAATCCCTTCATGTGATTCTGCTAAAATGATAGGTCGTTCATGCTCCATCACACATCTACTTAGGATGTTATATGCTCCTAGTTTGCATAAATAACCTGGAATTAACAAATAATCTGCAGCTCTGACCACCAAATTTTTCTTTTGTGCAGTAGTAAATTCTCTTGGTGCAAAACTTGTACTCAAAAACCCTATAATGTCAGAAAAATACTCATCAATTATCTGTACTGAAAATAATTGTGCATATGGAAAGTTGTCTTCCAAGTTACGGGGTTCTTCTCCATTAGTTATCCTGGATAAGTGATCTAGTCATGCATTCAATCTTCCAAGCTTCACCACAACCTCAAATTCAAACTCTTGAAACAAAAGTAGCCATCTACATATCCTTCCCCCCAACATTGGTGTATTGACTAAGTATCTCATAGCAGAATGATCTGTAAACATCTTGAAATGTTTCCCTAACAAGTAATGTTTGTATTTTTGCAAAGCATACACCATAGTTAATCCTTCTCTTTTTGTAGTGTTATAGTTCCGTTCTGAATCTAATAACTTTCTTCTTGCAAATGCAATAGGGTGATTTATATCACCTTCTCCTGGTTGGGTTAATACTACTCCTAATGTTATTGCAGATGCATCCACATGCACATGAAATTCTTTTTCCCAGTCTAGAAACACTAAAATTGGCACAATAACCATATTCTCCTTCAAAATATCCAAACTTTGTTGGCATTCATCATTCCACTGATACTTAGTGTCCTTCTTCAGCAAATTCTCCATTGGCCCAGTAATCTGTGCATATCCCCTTATGAACTTCCTGTAATACCTTGTATGACCCAATGTAATCTTCAACTAGTGTACTAACTTTGATGGTGGTAAGTTAACTATGACAAAAAATTTAGCAGGATCAACTAGCAGACCCTGTTTGCACACCACATGCCCTAACAAAATACCAAAAGGTGCGTTGAAAATACATTTTTTAATATTTAATGATATCTGACATTGTCTACATCTGTCCAACATCAACCTTAATACTTCAAGATGATCCTCAAATAAATTGAACATTGTCCAATCATCCAAGTACACCTCCAAAAACTTATGAATGAAGTCCTTAAAAGCTGCTACTACTACCCTTGAAAAAATTGTTTGTTCATTCTTCAATCCAAATGGCATAATTGTATACTGAAATTATCCCCATTATGTCGCAAATGTTGTCTTGTGTCAATATTCTGGTGCAATCCTTATCTAATGATATCATGAAAACTCTATTGATTAATTGGGTTGGTTTTCATTGATGTCAACCCTTGAAGAAAGTCTGGTAGCAAATTTCGGTAGCACAAAGGTTTGGGTAATGAACCCAAGTTTTTTTTATGGATAATGGTATGAGTCTTGATATATTTTCATGTAAGACTATTCTAGATGGATAGTACATGTCATGTCATTTCTGGTGGTATGTGGAATGTCACATAACTCCTCACGGTTATATAGTTATGGCCATGTAAACTTGGAGAACCCTCATGAGTCATCTAGAAGCCCCAAAAGGTCAAAGTAGTCAAAGTGTTTGCAAAAGAAATTATTTAAATAATAAAGTTAATGGATAAATCCCTAAAATAAGGAAAGTGGGATGCTAGAGGAAAGTATAAATAAGAGGCAAGGCTCTCTCATTTAATCACACTTGAACCTATTGAATATCATTGAATATCTATTTTGTGAAAGGTTATTTGGGCAAGTATTATTGATAGAGAAAAGAGAAGTAGGAAAAGTGTGGCAGAAAAAGTGTGGTGGGAAAATCGCAGCAGAAAAAGTGCGATAGAAAAATTGCGGCAGAAAAAGTGCAGCAGAAAAAGTGCGGCGGAAAAGTTCGGCGGAAAAATCGCGGCAACAACATGGTTAGGGTCTATAAATGAGAGATATGGCACATCTTGTTTGAGGTATGTTTTGTGAGCTAGGATTTATCTCTTGAGATGGTATTGGATGTTCAATATTGCTGCATATATCAGATTTGTTGAGGGATACAATTGGTATTTTGTTGTTGGTATTTCGCATATGGGTATTGGTCTTTTGGTTGTGATGTGTTCCTGAAGTTGTTGGTTTAGCTTGAGACTACATAACAATGAGGTTTTGGCACATGGTTTGATGTAACAGTTTATGGTATTTGGTTTATGGATAGAGTGATGAATTGTTAGATAACTTTTGATGGTTATATTGGTGTATGTCTTTGGTATATGGTTGAGGTACATGTTGGGTACATGGTTGAGACAAGTAGTTGATGAGTTGGCACATACA
>ML817008.1:60683-91422 GCA_009831015.1 Picea engelmannii
TGGAGTACCAATGTTTAATGGTCAGAATGGTTTTAAGTATGAGATGTGGAGCAGAAGGATGGAAGTATTTTTACAGGCACAGGGACATTATATTTGGCTATTAGTTGTTATGGGATATGATAGTTCAAAAAGGGAAAAGACTACAGCTAAGAAGGAATTGAAGAAGAATAACAAAATCGCAATATATTTCATCTGGGAAGGATTACCTAATCCGGTAAGAGAAAAGGTTGGTAAATGTTCATCAGGAAAATAAATTTGGGATAAGATACATGACATATATTCTTCACCCATCGAAGATTCAGAAAATGCCAAAGAAGATGCAAATACAGATCAAGAAGAATTATGTTCACCATGTCAAACAGAGTAAGAAGATGAAGAGTACATAATCACCAGAGAATTGATTAGTGATTTAGATGAACTAAGAGAAGAAAAAAAGTCACTCAAGAAAGAATTGATGAAACAAAAGGAAAGTGTTTAGATTTTTTAAGAAACCCAACAGGTCATCGAGAACTTAAGAACTCAGCTAGAAGAATCCATAAATATCGAAGAAAATCTTGAATATCAAAAGCAGTATTTGGAAGCCAACATAGAAGCACAGAAGGAAGAAGCATAAATGAGAGAGAAGATATTGACAGATCATCTTAAGGAAAGATCTAATGATCTAAACCAGCTTGAGGCAGAATTTGGTCAAGAAGAGAAAGGACTTGAAGAAGAAATAATCACATTAAAAATCCATCTTGAAGAAGCGAAAAGAACTGAAGAAATCATGAAGTCTTAGATAATGAAGAAAGAAGAAGAGGTTGAGAAGCTTGAAGAAGAAGTTTTCACATTGAGAAGTAAAATCATCAAGCTCAACAAGAATGTTGAAGAGACAAAAACATCCACATCAGTTATAGAGAATGAAGAGAAGCACTCTAGGTTGCTAGAAAAGAAGAATGGAGAAAATAGAAAGAGTTATGCAGAAGTACTCAAAGGAAGGAATCATGGTCAACCAGAATCTAAGAAAACTATTGAAGATACATGTTCAATAAGACCATCCATGTTCAAGCCACAAATAAGATTCAATCATGATCATGATCAGTCAAGGAAAAAATTCAAAAGGACTATGCCACAAAGAAGATCATTCACTCCTAGGTATGCAAATTTATTTTATGGTCATTGTTTTTATTGTACTAACTTTGGACATAAGGTTCCAGATTGTAGGGATTATAAAAGAAATGTTCAAGCAATAAAATTTTATGTGGCCCCACGTAACATTGAATGTTACAAATGTCATAACTATGGACACATAGCTAGTGATTGTAGAAGCATAATCGATACTTCCATTAAAGATAACACTCATATCAGATGTAAGAAAGTGTAGATAAGAAAACATGAAGAACATGTGAACAAAGACCAGGTCCCAGAGATTGCAAGATTGGAAATAAAATGAGATGAGGAAAATTCTATAGAGAAAAAGAAAGATGTCAGATACAGAAAGGTTTCGAAAATAACTTAAAGAAAAGGACAGGTAAATAAGGAACATGTTCAAGAGATTGTACTTTTAGGCATTGTAGTGAAAGATGAATCCACAAATAGAAAGAAATAAGTCAGAGCTCGGAGAGATGATGAAACTACCAATGAATATGATGATGAATATACTAATGAAGATGATGATGAATACATATTAGAGAAGGAATTGTTCTAAGCCATCCAGCTTAGAGACTCCCAGGTAATATGAATATTAGACAGGGGGAGTCTATGAGATAGTTGTGACGTACCAAAGAACCATCCTTTGAGCAGCTTGTAGAGTTTGAGAAGATAGATCCAGAGAAATCAATTAGTAGAAGTACAATTTGATGGATTAATCAAGACTTCATGATAGTATAGTGATAAATGGGTCAGCATTATCGATAGTTGTGCAAGTAGATTCTTGGACAATATGGATGAGAGCGTGGATTCATAGATTGGTTCAAAGAGTGGTTCAGAGACAAAGGAACATTATCATAATGGATGATAATTACACAGGAAATGGCTCGAACAAAGATAATGGATTCCCAATTGATAGATATTTTTTGGACACATGCAGTGCATACAGCGGTTCACATTTAAAACAGAGTAATACTCAGAAACAACACTAACAAAGCTCCCTACAAGATATGGAAAGGAAGACCAGCAAATGTGAAGCACTTCAGATTATTTGAAAGAAAATGCTACATCAAAAGAGAATATGGAAGAATGGGAAAGTTTGACTCTCGTGTGGACAAAGGAGTACTTGTTGGTTACTCAAGTACAAGGAAAGCATACAAGTGTTACAATTTGAGGTTGAACAAAGTTGTGGAAATCATCAATGTAACAATTGATGAAACAAGTGAACGTGAATTAAAGGAAGAAGAAAATGAATCAATGGAACAACTTTATGAAGAAGAAGCGAAAGATGAAGAAGAAGTAGAAGGGGAAGATGAAGAAGATCAGACGGAAGTAGAAGAGCAAGTTCAGCAAGTGTCTCCAAAGACACCTAGAAAATGAGTACAAAAGAATCATCCTTCATATTAGATTATTGGAAACAAGTATGTAGGAGTTGAGACTAGAAGAAGAATCTGTTCACCAAAACAAACGCACCTAGCACTCTCATCTACAATTGAACCAAATTTTTTTGAAGAGGTCGGCAAGGATGAATTTTGGAATAAGGCCATGGATGAAGAATTGGATCAAATAGAGAAGAATTACACTTGGGAATTGGTTTCAAGACCGAAGAATAAGAATGTGATTGGAACAAAGTGGGTATTCATAAATAAATTGAATGAAGATGGATAGGTTACAAGGAACAAAGCTTGGTATGTAAATGATACGCACAGGTTGAAGGAATTGAATTTGAAGAGACATTTGCTCAAGTTGCTATAATGGAAGAAATCTGATTGCTCCTGGATTATGCATGCTCCAAGAATATTAAAGTGTATCATATGGACGTGAAATCAGCCTTTATGAATGGGGAACTTGAAGAAGAAGCCTACATTGAACAACCAGAAGGATTCCAGTTGTCAGAGAACATAGATTATGTGTGTAAATTGAAGAATGCCTTGTATGGTCTAAAACAGATTCCTAGAGCATGGTACTCTAGACTAGATAAATATCTACAGTAGGCAGGGTTCAGAAAAGGAAGCGCAGACAGCAACCTCTACATCAAGGTAACTCAAGATGGTATTTTATTAATTGAAGTTTATGTTGATGATATTATTTTTTGAAGTACTGATGACAGGTTAAGCTAGAAATTTTCAAAGGATATGGAGAATGAATTTGAAATGTCATTACTTGGAGAACTATCCTTCTTTCTAGGTCTTTAGATACATCAAAGCAACCAAGGAATTTTTATTTCTCAAACTAAGTATATCAGAGAAATTCTAAAGAGGTTCAGAATGGAAGATTACAAACCAGTTACCACTCCTATGAAAACTAGTTGCAAGTTGAGAAAAGATGATGATTCAGAGTCTACAGACCAAAGGAAATACAGGTCAATGATTGGTAGCTTACTATATGTGACAACATCCAGACCAGATGTAATGCAGGTAGTTGGAGAGGTGGCACGATTTGATGCAGTCCCCCTACCTCAGTAGGGTTATGCGACCTCCCGGTCTCTGGATCAATCTTCTTCTGAGTCGAAATGGCTCTTCAGGCTACTGCTGGAACCCTTTGAACGAATCCACAGGTCCTCTCTCCCCTTTGCGCAGGTCCTGCAAAAACCCACGACTACTCTGTGTGCTCTGGGCACAAATTCAAAACAGTGTGAGTGATAGCCCTCGGGCTAGGCCCCACCTCCATGCGACCACCTCCTGTGGCCATATGTTAATCCATAGGGCGCTTTTCGCATTTTGTGATTTTGGCGATCCTGATGTCGAGTCTCTTGACTCTTCAATCCCCGAATGTTGAAATGGGGCTCAATGGTGATTAACCCCTGCCCAAATCTCGATCCATGTGACTGCCTCCTCCGTGACCACAACCCTACTCCAAAGACATGTCGCGCTTCATGACTTTGGGGTTTTCAATGCAAAGTGCCCCAGCTCCTTATCCTCGGAATTGCCAAAATGTCGAACCCTGAAAGGGCTGGCAAGTGACCTGACGTAAGTTCCTTGACTCTGGAACTCTAACCACTCCTTTGACTTCCACTGCATGTATCCTCTTACTAATATTGGGGACCCACCTTTCGGCGTTTCTCTCTTCGTGATTTCAGGAGTTGTGTTGACCATGCAACTCTACCTCTTGAGTCCCAAAACCCCGAAACCTGAAATTCAAAGAAGGTTGGCTCCTCCAACACGTTGAGTACACGCCACCTGTTACCCACTAATTTCAATTTTTTGGGACTCGAGCAAACAACCAACAATCGTTCCTCTTCCCTTATGATTTCCCGAATTCAAAAATTTCTCCTTTGACAAGATTGACGGCTGTGAGCCTACCTCGATCCAACGACTTACATTCTTTTCAGGATTTTGCGAACTGGGAGTTTGAAATTCTCGACTCTAGAATCCCAGCCCCATCTATTTCCCGAATTCTGAAATCACAAAATCTGCGCATGAGATCAATGGCTTCTGTTGATTCCCATCCAACGGTCGCTACTCCTACTGTGCTTATGAACACTAAAAGACACTTAGCCTTAACTTCCTCGCTAGTTGGCTGGATCCGGCGGCTCACGATATTTCAGCACTTCTTCCTAGAAGAGCTCCACCGTCCGATTCTACCTTTGTTAATCTCTTTTGCGATTCGAGACTTGGAGTGACCAAGAATTTTGGCTTGCACTCCAATCCTATGAACCCTGAATTCCCAAAATGATCTATCGACTCAAGTGACCACAATCAATGGTTCATGTTGATTCTTGATATTAGGGTTGTGGGTTCTTCCAACTCCTAACCACCTTACAACTCCACTGGATCCTACAGTACTCGTGATTTTGCGAGTTCTCCACAGAGAATTCTGACTGTCCGCATATGCTTCTCAAGGACTTATGGCCAATGACTTGGCATCCTCCTTCTATGCTTACAATTTCTTCCTTACTTGGAAGTTTTTTAGAGTTTCAAAGGCCTTGGCTTTCGACTCTTCCTCTTGTGAGCCTGGTTCCTTTGGGTCTCGTCTGCGTTCTAGAAACACTTCCCCTCCTGAGCTTAGTCAATTTAGAAACCTAGAAAGGTTTCTCAACCTTCTGCTCCTTTCTTTTGTTTCTCTATGTGCAAAGGCATTGTTCCTTCTAAGCTTCAGGACTTAGAATAAGTCCACCCTTGCACACTCCTTGTGTTGTTGAGATTTCCTCAATCTCAGGTCCAAAGTATTTCTTGAAAAGAAATGCTTCGCGCCCTCTTGGCACTCCTTTGCTCAATGCACACCTTGCAGAGCCTACAGAGTGTTCAGTAACTCTGGTTGTCTTCGAACTCGACAAAGAGTTCTTCTCATGCACACTTGCACCGGCTCAATGCCCGCCTAGCAGAGCTTCTACAGAATCTCCAGAGATTTTGTCTCTTCTCTATGTGCCTTCCCCTGCATAGCTCGTCCTCCAAGGTGTTCAGCAACCTTGAGGCTCCTCCTTGAGTCTGTGAATATTTCTGGCGTGCAATCCTTGCATGTTCTTTCTGACTTCTCAAAGCTCAGATGCGCACTCCTTGCGCTGGCTACAGAACTTCCAATGTTCTGTTGTGCACTCCTCGCATGGCCTAAAGAACCCAGATAGAAACTGACAAACTCACAAACATATAGTAAAATCTATCTATAACCTGTATCTACAGCATACAAGTGACATTCAAACACATAAACATACACAGACAATTCATGGTGACATTCAAACACATAAACATACACAGACAATTCATGGGAAGGAAAAATTGCTCTTTGTATTAATCTCCAAATGTCTATACAAAATGTGTTTTTACAAAAACTGGACTGCTACAGAGTCTTAGTTCTCTCCCTCGAGATCTCTCTACCTAATAATTCTCCTATTCTCCCTCTCCACTCTACTCCTCGAGAGACTCATTACAAAAGAGGGCTCTCTTGAGCTTATCGTCATCCACCGCCTTTTGTGTTATTGCTATCTCGGAGCGGCTCCTACTCCTACGGCTACATTACACAAAAGGAAGTCGCAGACCTGACTGATCTGGACTTAGCTACAGGTAACCATTAAAGGAAACCTCAACCACTACCTATACAAAGGCATGATCTGGTCTCTATCAGCATTACAACATTAAATTCAAATTCAATTTTTGAAAAATGAGAGGGTTGTGCCTCTCCCTTTCATGAATGCACGCTAGATGTGCTGGTTGGCTGGCACTTATGCTAAGTTAGAGCGATGCTCCTGCATCATACTCCTCATCTGGAAAAAATCATGAGCTCCTCTTCTCTAGTGTTGAAATCCACCTGGATCCCAAACTTTCCCTTAGAGTTGTCCTCTGGCTCCTCTCCAACTATGTTGTTGTTGTTGTTGCTGCTTCTTCTTCCCTGCTGCTCTTGAAAGCTCCTTGTTGTTCAACTTCCTCCTGCTGACTACTTATTGTGCTTACCTCAACATCAACCTCCTGATATTTTCAATCATGTTGTCCAGCTGCTCCAGTGGCTGGCTCTCCTTATGAAGTCTTCTTTGTTGCACTTCTGTCTCCTCAATGGGCAGATCTACTCGATCTCCCCTGCTATCTGTATCTCCCTTTGTGGCACTAAGTGGCCACTCTACTGTAGACTCCAGCTCTGCAGTCTCCTCACTAAATTGTTGCTCAACTTCTTCCTATGGCAGTTATGTTGTTTCCATTTCTCCTCCTTTCATACTTTCAGCTTCTCCCTAGGCTGGTATGTTCCACTACTTGCTTCCAACTTAGCCTATTGGATGTGCAAACTTTGCACCATCACCCTCCTTTCCAGGGCTTTCAATTCTTCACACAGGTCAGCAAAATCAATGTTGTCTGCTTCCTCTTCTTCTTCTTCTTCTTCTTTTGCAACTTCCAGTACTGCAGTGATTTCCTGTCCAGCTTCCTGGCTGAAAATTTTGAGCCATTCTGTTGAATGCTCATCTTCTGCTTATTGGGCAAGCGTTAGTGTCTACTCCATTTCTTCCTCCATGATAGTTTTTGCTGGTTGTCTTCCTGTTGTTGCTGCATCCACAACACATGCACTGGCCTCAACTGGGCTGCTTGGTAGGAACACTTCTATTCCTCCAATGATCATAATTCTCTTCTAATTATCTCCTATCAGCACTCCTTGTTGATCTAAACTCTCCTCTAAGTTCATGAGACTTTCAGACAGTCTCATCTCTTTCCCCTTGCCCACCTGGCAATTTGGGAATTTTCTGTTGCCCACCTGGTAGTCTATGAGATCGTTTGATCCCATCTCATTGCCCACTTGGAAATCTAAACTTTCACCACTTCCCCCTTGGTAGTACGCGAGACCTTCCACTGATCTCTTTCCATTGCCCACTTGGCAACTTGAAAGTCCACTTCTGCTCACCTGGCAATTTATGAGATCCTCTGTTAATCTCATACCATTTCCCACCTGGAAATATGAATTTCCATGGTTGTCCTCCTGACAGTCTATGAGATCCTCCAATGATCTCATTTCATTGCCCACCTGGCAATTCAAAAATTCATCCCTGCCCTCCTGGCAGTTTATGAGATCTAAAACAGATCCCTCTTCCTCATCACTGAGGGTTTCTTCGACTTCTGGCTCACAGATGCAAACCAGATATGTGTCACTAAGGCTTTCAACATACCTCAGCCACTTCCTCAACTCTTTTTGTTGTTTCCTGGCCAACAACTTTTGAACAGGCCATTTGGATTTCTTGTTCAGAGGCCATTCGTACCTCTAGTGTACTTTTGCCTCCTATTGCATCTTCAATGTCAGTTGTTCCATTCTCACCCTTATCTCAGAGAGTTCTATGTCAATCTCTTCTTTACTCATATGTTGGTGGTCTCCTCTTCCACCATGCTTGCGGCCTTCAGTAGCCATTTCCATCTTTCACCTGCCCTCCTAGCAAGCGTATGGATCACTCTACATCTGAGAGAATCTCCATGTCCTCCTATAACTCGCCTGGTTGTCTATCATTTGTTGCACACCTTGCAACAATATTCATAGAGCATCATTACTCTATCTCCTCCTTCACTTGTTGTCTCCTTCACCTTAAGTCTACAGACGAAAATATCAGCTCTAATACCACATGATGGTATCAGACTGTATCCCTTCACAGTCCTCCTCTTGTCTGTGATATGCAAACAGAAAAATTGTTGGCTCTGATACCACTTGATGGTGTGTATTAGAGTATTTTCTTTATCTACTTTGCCTCCCTCTGCCTGTAGTCTACAGGTAGAAAGTGGCTCTGATACCACCTGATGCAGTCCCCCTACCTCAGCAGGGTTCTGCGACCTCTCGGTCTCTGGATCGATCTTCTTCTGAGCCAAAATGGCTCTTCAGGATCCTGCTGGAACCCTTTAAATGAATCCACGGGTCCTCTCTCCCCTTTGCACAGGTCCTACAAAAACCCACGACTACTCTGCACGCTCTGGGCCAAATTCAAAATAGTGTGAGCGATAGCCCTCAGGATAGGCCCCACCTCCATGCAACCACCTCCTGTGACCATATGCTAATCCATAGGGAACTTTTTGCATTTCACGATTTTGGCGATCCTGATGCCGAGTCTCTTGACTCTTCAATCCTCGAATGCCGAAATGGGGCTCAACGGTGATTAACCCCTGCCCAAATCTCAGTCCATGTGACTGCTTCCTCCGTGACCACAGCCCTACTCCAAAGACACGTCGTGTTTCATGACTTCGAGGTTTTCAACGCAAAGTGCCCCGGCTCCTTGTCCTCGGAATTGCTGAAATGTCGAACCACAAAATGGTTGGCGAGTGACCTGACGTAAGTTCCTTGACTCTGGAACTCTGACCACTCCTTTGACTTCCACCGCACGTATCCTCTGACTGATACTGGGGACCCACCTTTCAGTGTTTCTCTCTTCATGATTTCAGGAGTTGTGTTGACCATGCAACTCTACCTCTTAAGTTCCAAAACCCCGAAACCCGAAATGTCAAAGAAGGTTGACTCCTCCAACGCGCCGAGCACACGCCACCTATTACCTACTAATTTCGACTTTTCGGGACTCAAGCGAACAACCAACAATCGTTCCTCTTCCCTTATGATTTCCCAAATTCTGAAATTTCTCCTTTGAAGAGATCGACGGATGTGAGCCTACCTCGATCCAATAGCTTACATTATTTTTGGGATTTCATGAACCAGGAGTTTGAAACTCTCGACTCCAGAATCACAGCCCCCTCTATTTCCCAAATTTCAAAATTGCAAAATCTGCGCGCGAGATCAACAGCTCCTGTTGATTCCCATCCAACAGTCACTACTCCTCTTGAGCTTATGAACACTAAAAGACACTTAGCCTTAACTTCCTCGGTAGTTAGATGGATATGGCGGCTCACAGTATTTCGGCACTTCTTCCTAGAAGCACTCCACTGTCCGATTCTACCCTTGTTAATCTCTTTCACGATTCGGGACTTGGAGTGACCAAGAATTTTGGCCTGCACTCCAAACTTATGAACCTCGAATTCCCAAAATGATCTATAGGCTCAACTGACCACGATCAATGATTCACATTGATTCTTGATATCAGGGTGGTGGGTTCATCCAACTCCTAACCACTTTACAACTCCACTGGATCCTACGGTCCTCGCAATTCTGCGAGTTCTCCATAGAGAATTCTGACCGTCTACATCTGCTTCTCAAGGACTTCTGACCAATGACTTGGCATCCTCCTTCTGTGCTTACGATTTCTTCCTAACTTGGAAGCTTTTTAGAGTTTCGAAGGCCTCGTCTTTTGACTCTTCCTCTTGCAAGCCCAGTTCCTTTGGGTCTTGTCTGCATTATAGAAATGCTTCCCCTCCTAAGCTTAGTCAATTCAGAAACCTCGAAAGGTTTCCCAACCTTCTGCTCCTTTCTTCTATTTCTTTGTGTGCAAAGGTATTGTTCCTCCTGAGATTCAAGACTTATAATAAGTCCACCCTCGCACACTCCTTGTGTTGTTGAGATTTCCTCAATCTCAGGTCCAAAGTATTTCTTGAAAAGAAATGTTTCACGCCCTCTTAGCACTCCTTTGCTCAATGCACACCTTGCAGAGCCTACAAAGTTTTTAGTAACTCTGGTTGTCTTCAAACTTGACAAAGAGTTCTTCTCGTGCACACTTGCACCAGCTCAATGCCCGCCTGGCAGAGCTTCTACAGAATCTCCAGAGATTTTGTCTCTTCTCTCTATGCCTTCCCCTGCACAGCTCGTCCTCCAAGGTGTTCAGCAACCTTGAGGCTCCTCCTTGAGTCTTTGAATCTTTCTGGTGTGCACTCCTTGCACATTCTTACTAACTCCGCAGAGCTCAGATGCAAACTCCTTGTGTTGGCTACAGAACTTCCAATGTTCTGTTGTGCACTCCTTGCATGGCCTAAAGAACCCAGATAGAAACTGACAAACTCACAAACAGATCGTAAAATATATCTATAACCTATATCTATAGCATACAAGTGACATTCAAATGCATAAACATACACAGACAATTCATGGGCAGGAAAAACTGCTCTTTGTATTAATCTTCAAATGTCTATACAAAATGTGTTTTTACAAAAACTAGACTGCTACAGAGTCTCAGTTCTCTCCCTCGAGATCTCTCTACCTGAGAATTATCCTATTCTCCCTCTCCACTCTACTCCTCGAGAGACTCATTACAAACGAGGGCTCTCTTGAGCTTATCATCATCCACCACCTCTGTGTTATCACTATCTCAGAGCGGCTCCTACTCCTACGACTACATTACACAAAAGGAAGTCACATACCTGACTGATCTAGACTTAGTTGTAGGTAACCATTAAAGGAAACCTCAACCACTACCTGTACAAAGGCATGATCTGGTCTCTATTATCCTTACAACATTAAAGTCAAATTCAAATTTTGAAAAACAAGAGGGTTGTGCCTCTCCCTTTCATGAATGTGCACTGGATGTGTTGGTTGGTTGGCGTTTATGCTGAGTTGGAGCGATGTTCCTGCATCATGATTTCAAGCAGCACCAAAGGAATCACATGTATTAGCAGTGAAGAGGATTTCTATATATCTCAAAGGAACATAAGAGTTTGGATTATGGTATCCAAAAAGAAAGAATCTATCACCTATTTCCTACACAGATGTAGATTCAGCAGGTTGCATTGATGACCGACGAAGCACCAATGGAGAAAAGTTCTACTTTGGTGAGTGTTTAGTATCATGGTTAAGCAAGAAAAAATCATCAGTATCCTTATCTACAGCCGAGGCAGAGTATATTGCAGCAGTAGCATGTTGTACACAAGTTCTATGGATGAAACAAACTCTGACAGATATGCAGGTTGAGTATGATGAGCCCATTCCAGACTATTTTGATAATACAAGCACCATTAGTATCTCAAAGAACCTGGTGATGCACTCCAAGACGAAGCACATTCCAATAAAGTATCACTTTTTATGGGAACAAGTTGCAGAGAAGAACATTAGAGTTGAATATGTGGGCACAAAAGAACAAGCGGAAGACATCTTTACAAAATCGCTTCCACGGGAAGCCTTTGAGTATCTTCACTCGAGACTCGGAGTAATTTATACTCCAAAATGAATTCTTTTGAATGCTTACCTTATATGTCTTAGATTTACACGAGGAAGCACCATAAAGAGGATAGTTTAGGTTGGGAGATCAGTTTTAGGAAGAGTTTAGTCAGGGGGAGTATCCCTAAGGACAGTTCAGTTAGGGGGAGTAGCCCCGGATGGAAAGATACATTTTCCATTGATGACAAAGGGGGAGAGATTTATCAGATGTAGAACATAGAGGCATGGTTCCAGGGGGAGCGATGGTCACAGGGGGAGCATGAGTGATATGACTTTAGTATTACATGACATGACTTCAGTATTTCATCAGAGTGTTGCCACCAATGCCAAAGGGGGATATTGTTGATTAATTGGGTTGGTTGTCATTGATGTCAACCCTTGAAGAAATCCTGGTAGCAAATTCCAGTAGAACAAAGGCTTGGGTAATGGAACCAATTTTGTTTGATGGATAATGGTATGAGTTTTGATATATTTGCAGGTAATACTATTCTAGATGGATAGTACATGTCATGCCATTTTTGGTGGTATGTGGAACGTCACATAACTCCTCACGTTTAGAGAGTCATGGCCATGTGAAGTTGGAGAACCCTCATGAGTCATCTAGAAGCCCCAAAAGGTCAAAGTAGTCAAAGTGTTTGCAAAAGAAATTATTTAAATAATAAAGTTAATGGAGAACTCCCTAAAATAAGGAAAGGGGGTTGCTACATGAAAGTATAAATAAGAGGCAAGGATCTCTCATTTAATCACACTTGAACCTATTGAATATCAGTGAATATATATTTTGTGTAAGGTTATTTGGGCAGGTATTATTGATAGAGAAAAGTGTGGCAGGAAAAGTGCAGTAAAAAAAGTGTGGTTGGAAAACTACGACAGAAAAAGTGTGGCAGAAAAAGTGCGGAAGAAAAAGTGTGACGGAAAAATCGCGATAGAAAAAGTGCGACAGAAAAATCATGGCAGAAAAATCACGGCAAAAAAATTGCGGCAACAACATGGTTGGGGTCTATTTATGAGAGATATGGCACATCTTGTTTGAGGTGTGTTTTTTGAGCTAGAGTTTATCTCTTGAGATGGTATTGGATGTTCAATATGGTTGCATATATCAGATTTGTTGAGGGATACAATTGGTATTTTGTTGTTGGTATTTGGCATATGGGTATTGGTCTTTTGGTTGTGATGTGTTGCTGAAGTTGTTGGTTTAGCTTGAGGCAACATAATAGTAAGGTTGTGGCACATGGTTTTATGTAAGGGTTTATGGTATTTGTTTTATGGATAGAGTGATGAATTGTTAGATAACTTTTGATGGTTATATTGGTGTATGTCTTTGGTATATGGTTGAGGTACATGTTGGGTACATGGTTGAGACAAGTAGTTAATGAGTTGGCACATACATGAGGTATATAGTTGATGAGTTGGAACATACATGAGGTGTATAGTTGATGATGTTGGTACATCTTGATGATTCAAGGTTGATGCACGATTGATGCATGGTACATGTTGGTTCAAGTTATTGGTACAAGTTGTTTGGTGCAGGTTTATTGGTACAGGTTATTGGTACATATTGGCAGTGATAGGTTGACAGTGGTAGTGGTTGATTCAGTGATAGTGATAGGTTGTCAACATTTGGAATTTATACGTCAGGGTGGTTGGACGGGGCAAGGACAGGTAGTTGTATCCACCTTTCAGTTGTATCTACAGAACTTAGGGGGTTGTAGCCTCCTTCTAGTTGTAGCCAGAGAATTGGGGAGTTCGAGCTTCCCTCAGATTGTATCCTGAGAAACTAGGGGGTTGGAGCCTCCTTCTAGTTGCAGCTGGAAAACAAAGGAAGTTGGTGCTTCCAATGAATGTAATTATTCAAGACATATAAGAAAAAACATTATGTGGTTTTCTCTCGCTTTGGGTTTCCACGTAAAACACCGGTGTACTGTGTATGTGTATGATTTCTCATTTTTTCATTGTTTATTTACTCTGAAATTATTGGATGATAATGCTACACTGATATAAAACTTGCATCATATGGTTAAAAAGTATTAAATTGTTCTATTATTTATTCACCCCCCCNAGTAATCCAACAAACCCATATGTGAATGAATAAGCTTCTTGACCACCTACATTCTCCAAAAATTCGTCTGTAAATGGGGTAGGAAAAGGATCATGTAGGAAAGCATCATTCATTTTTCTCAAATCTTCATAGAGCCTAATTCCCCATTGATTCTTCTCTTGCACCACCATAGGGTCGATCCATTGTGATTCTTCCATGGGGTCTATGACACCTACTTCTAACATCTTATCAATTTCCACCTTTACTTTCTTCTTGTATATGGAGTTCATCCTATAAGGTCTTTGTATTATAGGTATGGATTTTGGATTCAAAGGGATATCCATCTCTGATATCTATCATTCTAATCCCTTCATCTTTGAAAATGTTGTTGGGAACAAATCATTGTATTCACACAGTAACTATGTGATCCTTTCTACTGTCTGATTATCCCAACAATCTCCAATACTAGCCATCTTTGGGTTTTCTGCAGTCCCAATGTTTACCTTCTTGATCTTCAATGGTGAAGCATAATCTTCTAAATATATATTGGGACCTTCTACTTCCCTTTCACCTTCCACTTTTGGGATTTGTATATTGTGTGGATTATCTTCTACTGGATCTTCTTTTTCTTTGACATGATAACAACGTAGAAATTGTTTAACAATCTGTCTAGTCTGCTTATGATATGCTCAGATTATTTCAAATTTGGTTCTTCAAATATCTTGTCTCTTACCACTTTCATTGTTGTATCTATCTCTGGACTGTCATGCTCAAGTGCAAATGTAACTATGAAATTATGTTGTATCTCTTCCTAGTTAGCAGTTTCTTTGTGTTGTTCATGTTCTGTGTACCAGTTCTTCGGAATTCCTTCTAATGTGTGAATAAAATGGTGTGTCCATTCTTCTAGTGGTACTAAACTCCATTGAACCATGCACTTATCTACATGTTCTTTAGGTTGTCCAAATCCATCATATTTCTCCTCATATCTATGCTCATGCTCGACGTGAATCTGATGCGCAATAATCTTTTGCACTGAAACCAATTGTTGATCTTTTTCTTGTGTGTACCCCACCATCTTGCAGGTGTATCTTTTAAAGAAATATCTAATGCCAGTAATATCTAATTTTCCATAACATCTACCTCAAACTTCATAAAAAATTATTCTAATTCATTCAAACCATAAAAAGTAGAAGGTTATCTTACCTCTATACCAACCCATCTCAGCGCGTGAGTCATTCTAGCACATATTCTAGTGGATAATTCATGTAGTCATTTCTTCATTTCTCTAGCCCTCCAATTCAGCATGCCATTTGTAATTGGGTTGATATAATCCTCTTCACACATGGTATTTTTGTAAAAATGATTCACATCTTCTGTAAGAATAGTATATGTCACAAGTTCCACATACCTTTCTCCTTTTGAGGGATCCAAAGGTGCAATAACTTTGTATTCTCCAGATTCAAAGATCATCCTCCTTGTCTTCAAGTTGATAATAGTCTGGTTATCCAAAGCCCAATCCATTCCCAACAATGCTAGATATGGCAAAGTGTTGTCCACTATGTCAATGAATTCAAAGTATGCCATGGTGCGCACACCCTCTAGATCTATTGGAATCCCTTTCAATATTCCAATTGACACCACTCTATGTTGATTTGCTAACTTCAATTGAATAGGTGAATACCCCAGTTGAGATTCTCCCACATCTTCCCAGGTTTTCTTTGGTAGAACATTGACTTTAGACCATAAGTCTAGTATGATATCCCCCATGTTGAAATCTCTTATGTTTGCATTCAACCTAAATTCTCGACTTGTTCTTCTCTTCTTCTAGACGTGATTCATTGTCTTTACCCCTTCTTCCCTAGGATGACATTTTTCTAACAAATTTTGCAATATTTTTAAAGAGTTTTTATTATTTAACAACTTTACACAAGATCCCAAATTTTTTCTTAAGTTACTTACTTGCTCTGAAGGATTCTCTTTGTTAATCTGATCAAATAATGGAGGCATGTCATACACTGGTACCTCATCTATTGGATTAGTCCCTCACGTACACACAATGTTTTCCTTCAAAATTTCCTATCTAACTTCCTTGAATACATCTTTCTCTTTCCACGCATAAAACTTATGTTCAAGCACTATATTCTTCCTGACCCATTGGTATTGATCTTAATCCTTCTTTGTTGCATCCTCTATTGTCTTAGCTCCACCTCTAGTAACTATGTTAATATTCTTTTCATCCTCTTCTTTATTTTCTATAGCAATCCATTGGACATTCTGATTGGTCTGGTTCCTCTTGTCCTATATTTTTATCAAGAGTCTTGGGCAGTCTTATGTTTCATGGTCTGCTACGTGAAAATACATACATGTCGCAGGTGGTTTTGGTCATTCTCTTGCATAATTCCCTAGTTTTTTACAGTTATGACAAACTATTGGTCCTCGACCTCCTCCAAAGCCTCTTCCTCCATGGCCTCCTCCTCTGAATCCTCCTCTATTGCCCTAATTATCTATGCACTGTGTATTATACTGAGGTCCCTGATTATAAGGTGGTTGCATGTTATTGTACTGTGGCGGTGTTGCACACTATTGTGTGGGATTATACTGTTGTTTCCCTTGAAAGTATTGTGCATTATATTGTCGTTGTGTTGAAAACTACTACGCGTTATTATATTGTGGTTGTTGTGCATTGTTATACGGTGGCTATTGTGCAAGTTGTCCTGTTACATTTTCAGCATGCACATTGTATGTATATGCAATCCTTTCTTTCATCATCTCCAAGGTTCTAAATTCCTTGTCTTCGTGTCCAACTAACTTACAAAAGTTACAAAATGTACTCTTAGATACGGTCTAATATTTTTGCATTAGGGGGAAATGATAAGGATCATGCCCATGTGTTTTTGAAATCTCACACCATGGTCCTCCTGAAGCTAAAGGATTTGGCATACCCACTCCTATATACTATGCAAATAATGGACACTCATTCTTAAGATGGCCTTCTGTCCTGCACATTGTACACTTGACACCATCTCTTTTCTCCTTACATTTATTCTGATTCAACTGAAATGTTAATTTCTTCATATATTTCTTTAACTCTTCCACATTTTTATATGTATGCTTTTATTTGTTTTCCTCTAACTGTAAGGTTGCTTGCAGAGCCTCGTCCTGGTTCTGAAATTTTTGTTGCCTCAAAGGATACTTCAAGTGTGGAAACAAAGAATTAACAAACAAATGTCTATGTTTCATATCATTAATAGGGAACTTCAACTTACCTTTGAGTCTTTTAAACTTCTGATCAACCTCCTAGAATGATTCCCTGGGATTGTGCTTAATCTCTATCATCTGAACCGATCCTCTGAGTTTGGCTTCTGAAATTCATTGATTAGATTCCTCTTCACCTCTGCTACAATTGTAGGTGCTCCTATCGGGTTGTTTCATGCGAGACCCATGTACCAATCTAATTCACGGTCTCTGAATATGATTTCCAATTACGCAACCTTTGTATCTTCATCTGTAATCTTCTTTTCTTCCCATATATTCTCACAGATAAACAAATTATTTTCTGGGTCATATGTCCCGTCCCCTCGGAATTCTGGTAACCTAATAGTTGGATCTTTTCCTACCATTGTGAAGTTTGTTGTACTACCATCTCCGTGCAATGTAGATACTTGACTACTACTTGTTGAACTCGCACTTCTTCTACTGGACCCACGTCCTATAAAAATTCTTCTACCACTGATGACTTATTGGGTAACAATTTTTTCTTCTTCAGATGTCTTAGTTGCACATGGGGTTGTGGGTTCCACACTAATTCAGATCTGGAATGGAGAGCCTTCTTCTACGCTGGACCCATGACCTCTCATTTTCCTATCATATGTGGTGCACAAGATATCCTCAATATTCCCCTTGGAACGAAGATCCTCTACCTCTTCCTCATCATTGTCCAATCCCTCTCGCTCAGCTACTGCCCTCTTTTTTTTATTCATCTTATACTAGTAGGGTCATCTGCTACATGTCACAGCTACTTTCCTTATGATCTTCTTAGTTTTTTCATCATCCATCATGATGGGGTCCATTGCATCTTTCTTTGGGATACTCTCCAAAGCCTTCTCCATATCTCATATCTTCCTAAGTGCTTCCCTCAACTCGCCCATGTGTGTAGAGTGATCTAGTTGTCTAATTCCATGGTCATCATGCCTTTATCATGTAGTAATATCTTGATCGATGTGTAAAGTGACCTAATGTACCTCCCTATAGGTCCCCTCAAGAAATCATTCTTTGAAATAGTATGTGACTTCCTTGTGTCTACTACAAATTCAGTAATAAACCTCACAGTATTATTGTCTAGCCAAACATCTACTATACATGTTAATTTGTTATTAATCCTTTCCAATTGCGCAATATTTTCAGTAGTCCACTCTATTGGCTTAATCTGATTAGTCAAATGGGTATCCTTTAACTTTAATAACCACTCTTGTCATAACTCTGGAAAATAATAGAAATATGCTTCATGAAAATTAGTAAACACATACCTTTGTAGATATTGACGTAGTGTGTACCTGGAACCCTTATTATCTTTCTACACAAACTCTAGTTGTTTTTTCTCCAACCATATTTCAATCTCTTGTTTCGTAGGATTCCATGGCCTGAACATCCCTTTCTACCATTGAATCTTATTCACCAAAACCCTTCTAGTTTGTCCTTCTGAGTTCCAACCGGCAACAGAATCATTTGTTGGATGTATGGGCTAACCTGGGTTCTACCTTAGTTCTGCAACAAAACCCTTTTCACCATCGGCCCTTCTGGTCAACCAAAAGGCAACATCGCACACATAGTGTATAGCAAAATCCCACCCGAGATGGTTTATGGGTGACTACAGGACACAAATGTCTATAGTCATGGAAGGGATTGGGGATGTTATTTTTTCTACTACTCTACTTTAACATTCCTTAGATCTATCATTTTATCCATTCAACAGCATTCATTATACTAGTGCACATTGTAAATAAACCCTAATTGATGTGTTCATCTAACCATTCATTCATCATAAAGCATATAAAAAGGACACATCACACATAAAGACACCATTTTTACCGTGGTTCACCCCCTAGGCTACGTCCACAAAGATCTTTTGTTTATTTCTTATTCTTCATCAAAATAGTCATGTGTCGTGCACATTACATAAGAAGTTATGATTGGTGCATGTGAGGTTGACCAACGTCGCACCAAGCTCCACAACTTGGGACCTGAACCTCACTCATACTCCATAGTTCTCCACTAGCTCCTCAGCTATATAACCACAAACTGAACATCTCAAAGACTCAAGACTCAAAATGGTTCTTCAAAAGTAGGTTCTTCTCTCTCAACACGGACACCAAAAAGATGCCTCCAAATATACCTCATAAGTCTTCTATTTATCCTACAAAATGGGTTAAAACCCTCACATTATGACTCCAAAACCCTAACTCTAAGTGGACTCCACTTGTCCACTTTCTAACTACCTTTTGTGTGGTTGGTCTTCGATCCAACCGTTCCTTGTGTTGATCTTCCTTCTTTTCTGGCTCATTACTTCCTTTTCCCTTTTTCACGCTAGTCTTCCTTCTTTTCCGGCGCACGTTGTTTCCTTCGGTCCATTCTGCCTCACCTATTGCGCTTAACCCCCAAAATGTCCTGCTCCAACAATAGTTTCCCGTGAAATTATAACATATCATTGTATAGATAAGTTGTTGAAGAAATACCATTAAATGTTATTGAGCAATTCAATGCCCTACATGTAGTTGACACCACACCACCAAAGGTTCACCCTGATTTTAAAATGTTCTTTTAGTGTCCCTAAGGCCCATGTTAAGGCCCTAACACTCATTTATTATTATTTTATTAGTTATGGTCGGGTCTACTTGGGGTAGGTTACATCATCCTTACTTTATCTCTTATTTATAATAAAAGAGATTCATTTCTATAAGCATATTTTCTTGTGAATAATATGTATTATAAAAGGAGGTTTTCCCCTTGAAGTGTATTGTTATTCATTGACTATTTGGAGTTGGTTCATAACATTTGGTTTTAGAGAATATGATCCTAGGGTTTCACAACTTCAATCAAGACATCTTGAAAAAAAATTTATAACCTTTTTTCTGGGACGCTTCAAATATCAAAATGTTTAGGCTACTGAGGAGACATATCTAAGTATATCTACTAGTTATTTATACTTTATGAGTTACATCCTATGGAAGTTAAGGTTTGTTATTGGTCCTAAAATCAGTTTCAAATGCATCATCTTGGAATTTTTGCTAGAATTGTTTTTGGAAAGGTTTCAAATTGTGAAATTTTAAAGATCTTAAGGAAACATATATAAATAGATTTAGTAAAAATTTCAATTGTGGTTTCATTATACTTTATGAGATATATCTTGTGGAAGTTAGGATTTGTGACTAGTCCTAAAATATGTTTCAAACAAGTCGTATTTTCGCTATAAATCTTTTTATGAAAGGTTTTAGGCTATGAAATTTTCAGGATCCTGAGGAAACACAGTGAATTAATTGTATAAAAAACGTATATTTTGTATAGATTTTATTTGTGATATAAAGGCTATGGAAATTAGGGTTATTTAACTAGTCCTAAAACTAGTCTCACATAGGTGTTCTTGGTAGAAGTATCATATATGAAGTTTGGGAAGTCCAAATTGAGTGCCACCAATTTCTTTGGAAAGAAGAAATACCATGTTATTTTAGGTAAAACATTCAAAATCATATCTGAAATTTTGGACAAGTAGAATTACATACAAGTTATCTATTGAGAAAGGGCATATAATCAACTAGTTTTGGGAAATTTACCATGACTTTCACTTGGCACATCAAATTTTGATCAAACCTATGGAATTGAAAAGAAGAAAAATTATAGTACTATAGACTAAAATTACATACTCAAAATGGCCAAAATTGTAGAGATACATCAGGACAAAGGACATCTAGTAATACAATATCCCAAGTAAGGTTTTAAAGGTACAAAATTTAGAAATGGTGTAACCTTTGATTGGAAGATTTGTTCTAGTGAATCAAAAATTACATTAAATAGAGAAAATAAAAGTATTATTGTTTTCTCCATTGGAAAGGGGCCCTTCAAGAGTTACTACTCCTATTAAACCTCCAAATATCTCATACATGATGTCTAAATAAAGTGAAGACTTCGCGAACATGATTTCCCAATTGAAGAACCAAGTTGAGGAAATGAGTGGTGGTGTGTTGAAACTTGTGGATTTCTCACATTCCCGAGAAAAAAATAGAAAAATGGAAAACTTGGTGAATCATACGATGGATCAAATGGAAAATAATATGGATAAAAAGATGGAGGAATTGCAAAATTCCATTTTACAAACCTTAGATGGGAGACTTCCTAAAAGTGACACTATGACCGAAGAGACTCATGAAAATAAAGGTATTATTCATGTTGAACAACCTACCAATAATAAGAAATTTTCAAGTGGATTTAACTCCAATAGTGGATTTAATTATGGATGGGCTCCTAAGGGTGTCATATTTCCCAAGGTTGAATTAAATAATTTTGATGGAACATAAGTCTTTACATGGGAGAATCAAATAGAGAAATACTTTAAATTGCATAATATTATGGATGATAAGCAAAGGATTCACATAACAACCTTGAACTTTGATAATAAACTATATCAATGGAATCAATTGATAGTTAAAAGGAAGTTGTATTTTTATCATTATACTTGGGATTTATTTACAAGAGACTTAGAAGCACAATATGAAAAAGTTTGGGAACAAGACTACTTTAGTTAATTGACAAGAATCAAGAACTTAGGTGATATTGAAGATTATAATTCATAATTTCAAGTGTTTGCCACAAGTGATGAACATATGTTGGAAGATTACATAGGTGGATTACATGAAGACACTAAATATCATATTTTCTTAAAACATTCTGAAAATATTATGGAGGTTATGCAATTTGCTCGTCGTATTCAAACTGAGAATAGAGCTACATGCAAGTCTACCACCGAACATATGCAGGAAGCAGCGGGATATTTTGGGGCTCATATGGAAACCCTACCTTAACCTACTCGAATAGCATTGAAGGGAATGGAAGAAAGAAGAACAAAAGAACTATTCTTTGGTTGGAATAAAAAATGGTCAAAATGGCATAAATGTCAAGAAACAAAATTGTTCACCTTGGAGAATAATGATGAAGAGGAAATGGAGGCATTTGTACAAAGGGATGAGGAAGAACTTGTTAACTTAAAAGAGCAAGAAAAAGGTGTATAAATTTTGAACAACAATGACAGGTGTGAAATATGTGCTCATGGATTGGCAAGTTTGTCAGCACCTCAAACTCTTAAGATTGTAGGATATGTTAAGAAGAAAAGGGGCATAGTGTGCTTATTGACTCAGGGAGAAACCATAACCCATAACTTCATTGATAAAATATTAGCAGATAGACTCAATTGTTTTTTGTATCGAGTGACATTTTTTTAAGTTTTGATTGCTAATGGAGGTAGTATTGATTGTGGAGGAAAATGCCACAACATTAAACTTAGTATGGGAGAATATAAATTATAAATCTTGATGTATGTCATTCCCGTTAGAGGTGTAGATGGTATTATATGGATTCAATGGTTGAGAACATTAGGTACAATTTCTAAAAATTATAAGGAATTATTCATGAGATTTGAATTGGAAGGAAATCACTATGAACTCAAAGGGTTAAAATCTGCACCTTCTTAGGTCATCATCTCTCATGGAATGGAAAAGATCCTAAAAAATGGTATTAGGAGATTTGTGGTTAGACTTTATTATTTGGAAATAAATTATGAAGATGAAAATATCCCATAGGAATTAAAATGATGGGGTCTCCCAAGAAATTCCTAAAGCGATGCATCCATCTAGGGATCATGAACATCAAATTAAACTAATACCTGGAAGTACTCCTCCTATTAAAACGCCATATAGATATCCTCATCAACAAAAGGGGGATATTGAGAAAATGGTACAAGACATGCTGGATTCAGGTATTATTCAACTAAGTAGGAGCTCATTTTCATCTTCAGTAGTTATGGTTCGAAATAAATATAATTCTTGGAGGATGTGTCCTAATTATAGAGATCTAAACAAAATCACCATCAAGAATAAATTCCCTATTCCAAATATTTATGAACTATTAGATGAAATTCATGTAGTGGCTTGTTTTACAAAGACGGATATTAAATCAAGATACCACCAAATCATATTAAGAAAAGAAGGCATTCCCAAAACAACTTTTAGAACACATGAAGGGAATTGTGAGTTCTTGATCATGTCATTTGGGTTAATTAATGCTCCTTCTACTTTTAAAATCTGTATGAACAAAAGTTTTCGACCATAATTTAAAAATTTTGTGTTATTTTTCTTTGATGATATACTTATCTATTCCAAATCATGGGAAGACCACATTAAACATGTGGATAAAGTGTTACGATCCAAAAGTGCTTTTGGGAAACAAGAAGTAGAGTATTTGGGTCATATTGTTTCAAGGGAAAGGGTTAAGGTGGACCCTCAAAAGATGCAAGCTATAAAAAAATGGCATATTCCTAAGAACATCAAGAGTATTAGAGGTTTTTTGGGTAGTACTAGATATTATCAAAGTTTTGTTAAGAATTATACATTGATTGCAAGCCCACTCACATATCTCTTGAAGAAAAATTCATTTGTATGGAAGGAAGAGGCTACCTTGAAATTTTCACTCTTAGAGGATTTCATGTCTTCATCACCAGTATTGGGAACACATAACTTTGGTAAAACATTCATAGTTGAATGTGATGTGCATGACATGGAATTGGAGTAGTATTAATGCAAGAAGGGACACCATTGGCCTTTGAAAGTAAACAATTCAAGGGAAATGACTTGGTGAAATATACATTTGAAAAAGAAATGGAAAAAACTTTACATGCAATAAAAAAATGGAAACAATATCTCATTGGGAGGAATATTAAAGTCAAGACATACCATGATATCCTGAAGTAATTTTTGGAGCAAAGATTTTCATCAGAAGAGCAACAAAAATGGGTAGAAAAAATGGAATGGTTTTATTTTGAAATATTTTACAAAAAAAGGAAGGACAATGCGGTAGCATGTGCCCTTTCTAGAATAGAACAAACCTTGAGTTTACATTCCATTACATCTTCCTTTCCTATGTGGTTGGAAGAATATTTCCATGAATGGAAAAATGACAATGGTACTAGACAAAAAATACAATTTATAAAGGAAGGGATGAATACAACAGAACATTGAGAGTGGAAGAGAGATATATTTTGATACAAGGGTAGAATATTTGTATTCCCTTGATTAAAGTAAATTAGAAAAAAAAAAATATTAAAGGAGTCGCATGACTATTCGATGGTAGGACATTCAGGCTTCCTTAAACATATCAAAGGATCAAAAAATATTTTTTGTGGAAGGAATGAAGAAAGATATCAAAAAATTTGTAAGAGAATGTCAGATTTGCTAAATAAATAAAGGAGGGACAATAAAAATGCAGGTGTACTTCAGCCCTTATTGTTGGGCCATGCATATGTCACCATTATTACCATTTACAGACATCCATTCCATTCATTTTTCTTTCTCTTGCCACTCCTCCATCACTCCATTTGCCACAATTTCTTGTAGAATGCCATGTTATGCTTAATTATGCTTTAGTGGTTAAGTAATGCTAATTTTCCTTCATTTTTAATAAATTAAATATTATTATGCATGATTTTACTAATGATGGTTTATGTCGCAACTCCTCAACTAGAAGCATTCTCGTATTTGTTGCAACTCCACAAATTGCATCACTCATGGTTGACATTCTAGGACACCTCCACGTGGGAAATCTACATCATGGTTTTTTTTCCTCAGCGTTGCTACTCTGAGGTGATGCTAATCCAAGAAGTTGTTCGAGTGATGTTGCTACTCCACACAGTGCTTCTACTCTAAGGTGTTGCTACTCCAAGAAACTGTTTTGGTAATGATGTTGATCACTCACAACATTGTTAATACGAGTTGTCGATATTCTGGGAACCACCATGATAGTAACCGCTGACATGGAAACTCCAGCTCATGGTCAAACTTTTTCAATTCAACCACGTGGCAGATAAGAAGAGACACTTTGTTTTTTCAATTTGTGAGCCGATGAAAACAAATCTCCCAAATCCGAAACATGGGTTTTGTGCAGGATGGACCCAACTGAGTTATGGAAGGGCCATTTTCCAAATTAATCTACGGTTTGAGAGATACGGATGGTTTTCTAAAGGTGTAATTGACATATTTATTGTTGCAGCTGGTTTCCTAAACTCATCAATTTGTTTGAGCAACCCAGGGATTTGGGGATTGGATATTACCATTATTTCACTAGATTGATGTATAAATAATCTCTTCAATCAGGAGAAGAGTAATTATTACGTTTGTATAGAATAGATCCATCCATTATTTTGTAATTCTTGAATTCTAATTAATAAAACTGTGGCAGCATTATGATTAATTTCTTGAGCCAATGGTTTGAGACCTGAGTTTTTTTCCATCACTTTGTTAGGAAGGAAGGGCCCCCTTCTCTGAAAAATTTGTTGCAGATGTATTAGTAAGTAGACTTCTTAGCTTGTTTATTATTGTTTATGTATTGCTTTCATAATTATAATCCAATATTGATGTTATACTTACATCAGTTTTTGAGTGCTTTATACAAGTTGTATTGCTGCTACATGATCATAGTTTACATAGTGTTCTTACTCTATTTCATTGTTACTCCTTTAATTTATGCAAGAAGTGAATTTGTTTTATTTATGCAAGTGAGATTCATGTTCAGCAAAGTGTTTCCAATTTATGTAAGTGTGAAGCGGTCTGATTTTAAACCAAGTGAGTTTCTTTTCAAGCAAGTGTGAGTTTTATTTCAAGATTCAGCTTTGTGTTTCCAATTCATACAAGAGTGAGGTTTGGAGTGCTTCACTTCTGCAAGTATGTATTTTATTTTATGATTTTTTTTCAATTATAGAGTAAGTGTGAAGAATGTTTCAACGGGTCTTTTTACATTCAAGCAAGTGTAAGTTAGCTTACAATGAGAGTTTGATTCCATTGCATACCAATTTCAAATGAAAATTGTGCCTGCATATACCTTGCATGATAACTTTGAAATAAAAGGACTTCTTTGGGTTGACAATTTATGTTTTGGGTGTTGAGCTCTTTATTTAATTAGACAATTAAATACACCAACACTTACACATAACAAACCAAAGATGGAAAGATATATCAATGGATTTCATGAAAGGATTAATAAAATAAGAAGTTAAGGATGCCATTTTTGTGGTAGTGGATAGACTCACAAAATATGCACATTTTTGTGGAATTCAAAGTACATGTACAACAACAAGTGGTAGAATTTTTCATGAAGGACATATATATACTTCATGGATTTCCTAAAATAATAGTATGTGACAGAGATCCAAAACTCACAGGAAATTTATGGAAAGAAATATGGAATATGAGTGGAACAATACTAGCTATGAGTTCAACATATCATCCACAAACAGATGGTCAAATAGAAATAGTTAACAAATGTTCAGAGGGTTACTTGTGTTGCTATTCTTTAGACAAGTAATATCAATGGGTGGAGTGGCTTCCTTTAGCATATTGGTGGTATAATACCACTTATCACACATCTACTTGTTGAAAATACTGAGAGGGGGGGTGAATCAATATTACCTTTTTTTTTAAATAGTAATTACTTGGTATTTTATTAGTCACCACAATAGATCAACAATGGAATGTATTTAAAATAAATTATATAAATATAATTAACAAGAGTTACAAATTTTATAAGGAATAATATGTGATTGTGAAGGACACCAATCCTCTTTAGAGCACCAACTCTTGGAGACACAAATTGATGGAATATAGCAATAATGAGAGGGGGGCGTGAATCAGTATTTCCTACTTTGTGCTTATTAATTCCATCAATATTAAGAACACACATTAATTATTCAATTAGGCAGTATATGATGAACAACAAACCCTTATGAACATAAGATTTTATCATGGAACCCAACAGGGAAAACCACCAATTCTTTTCTCATTAATAAATTGTTCTTTTACAAAACTATTTTCAAGCTACAACTTGATGGAGATATTGTCCCCGACTTTCTTCAGCTATGACTAAAGGGATGCTTCCACACCCCATTTACCAGCTACAACTAGAAGGAGGCTACGACCCCCTAGTTTATCATATACCATTGAAAGGATGCTTCGACATCCTATTTACCAGCTGCAACTAGAAGGATGATACAACCCCTTATAGGCTTGTAGTCTGCCCTAGCACGACCCTACCACCCTATTTAAATTTATTTTTGATATGTGAATTTGTTGCTAACATCCAATTGATTTCACAATGCAATTCAATCTCTACTTCTCTTCATATTGAATTTGATTCACGTGGCTATTAACACAAGTCCTATCAGATTTGAATTTTTTACTTTGACTTGTTTTCCCTTGCTCCACCCTTCCTCCCTTTATGCAGGTTATAACACTTATAACTCTCTTATTGTACTATGTTCAAGGTTTTCATAAACACACAGAGATACTATCAATTCTTCAAGTCTTCTTAGAATCATTAATTGTTGCACTTTCTACTTGTCTGTTGCAACGTCTGCTTGTATGGTCTTTTTGTTATCTGCAGTCAAAATTCAACTCTTGCTCTTTGAATTTTGTCATTTAATCTTGAATGTATCTGTTGCAATCCAATAAAGGTCTTCTATGTCACACACCGGATTGCATAATTGTTGCTATGTCTTCTTATGTTCTTGATCTTCAATAAGACATTGATAGGCGCCCTAGAACCAACAGTTCTTCTTCTTGGACTCTACTTTTGTTTTGATCTTCTCCTCTTGGGTTGCAGAGAAAATTTATTCTCACCACTCTTTCTCGTTTATATATTCTTCCAACTAGTGTGAGCTATGAAACATTGCGTCCCTTTGTTTGGACCATCGCGCCCCTTCATTTAACAATAATCTCGTCTGTTTTTCTTTATCCAAATATTATCGAGAATCCCTTTCAATTTAATGAAAATGATTTTCATTAATCGATCACAGGTATGGATTGATCTCATTTAACTTAATTTCATGTTTCTACAAATATTGCAAAATTCAAATTCTGTAGAGGTGCTTCCTTCAAACCATTTACTTATAACCATACGTGCAAGACCAAGGGCTTATTAATTTAAGTGTTGCTTCTTCTTTCACCCTTTTTTTATTTTTTCCATACGACCTCAGGTGGTGACCAAATACAAGGACAAGTGAGTGCTTGATCACTTATCAAAATCAATGGTCAAGTTTTAATATCCCGATGAGATGGACAATTGTCGGTACTTTGGGACTTCGTCCTTCGCGACTTACAGCCTCTTTACAAATATCCCAAATAAAAGACGTGTGTCCATAATCTTCAACGGTTGAGAATTCTCTCGAAGTGTTCTTCATATCATAAAACTCATGTCCACTTTGAGACTTCAGCCTTCAAGACTTCAGGACTTACGAAATTTGTTGGTGGTGAAACTCCCAAAGTAAAAAATCCCAGAGTGATGTAACTTGTTGATGTCACCTGTTGACGTGGAACTTCCTGAGTGGCTTCCACGTGTCACCTTGATTCATGGCTTACGTGTTCTTGAAGTACATATGGGACCTTAACACTTGTCATCATCTAATTATGCCACGTGTCCTTGTTGACATAGATATCTTAATATGGCACATGTTCTTCTCCTTGATATAATGGTCAGGATACTTTCTGAAGTGTTCCACTGATCGAACGACTCATATCCACTTTGGGACTTCGTCCTTCGGGACTTCGATTAATTTGATTTCTCCACTTCCTAGTTCTCCCAAAGTGGGATTCACTAAAGTTTAAACCTTGAGTAACTTGACTTCATCCAATGGTCATTATTTAACCCGAAAAGGCTTAACACGATCCAATGACTGTCAATAATTTAGATGTTCAAGATCTTAGGCCTTTGGCCTTTCTTATCCTATCCTTCTACTTTCCTCGATCTGACAGTCAGGATATCTTTCGAAGTGTTTCCTCATATCAGATGGATTACATCTATTTCAGGACATTTGTGGCTTACTATTTCCTTCCATTAAACATGATATGATGGTCCTGATATCTCCCGAAGTGTTTTTCATATCGGATGATTCACATTTTCTCCAGGACTTCAGCCTTTGAGTGATATTACTTGTTCTCAACCCTTTTCTCCCGAAGTGGTCGGCGCTAAAGTTGACCACTTCTACCTTGGCACACTCTGAATAGATTGGACGATCCTCATTTACTTCGGGACTTCGTATCAGATGGTCTTGTATTTTCTTATCCTATTCTTCCACTTAACTTGGATCCAACGGTCGATGTGAATTGCAGAACCATAACTTGTGTGTGTTTTAATTTGTTGCCCAAACTCCGCAATTGAAGTTGTGCGATTGTTGGTGATTCAACCACAGTCATCGATATTTGAATCAATGAGATCTAACAATCTAGAATAATTGCGGGATTGGAAATAACATATAGTTTAATTCTCCCTTTGCGCTCTACAATCAATCCCTACCTTTGATCTGGCGCTTGCATATCCAACGGTCATGAATTAATCTAATCGTTTGGTGGATCAACCATAGTCATCTATCTTTGAGTCGATGAGATCTGATGATCTAGACTAATTACGGGATTGGAAATAGCATGTAGTTTAATTCTCCCTTCGCGCTTCGCAATCAATCCATGTCCTTGATCTAGTACTTGCGTATC
Source organism: Picea engelmannii (assembly GCA_009831015.1). Taxonomy (NCBI): domain Eukaryota; kingdom Viridiplantae; phylum Streptophyta; class Pinopsida; order Pinales; family Pinaceae; genus Picea; species Picea engelmannii. The sequence continues at coordinate 90,129 of ML817008.1, forward strand.
CAATGGTCTTGGTTTTTCCTATGGAGATTTTGATCCCGACCATGTTTCTGCACTATGCTTTCCCTTCTGAGCTTCATGTGCATCATCTCTTCTGAGCTTCCGATCTTCAGTCGCTAACCCTCTTGAGCTCTTAAATTTTTATTCCATGTGTACATGGATTTTCATCTCTTTGTTCATACCAACTCATCATTATAACGTAAATACATTAGTTGTTGACATCAATGACAATATCTCCAACAATCTCCCCCTTTGTCATTGAGGGAAACACTCTAACTTCATACACAAACTCTGTCTACGATGATGCTTTTCTCTATGAAGTTACTCTCCCCATTTGACTTCAATGGAAAAGGGTTTCTCCCCCTATGGTAAATCTCTTTATGTATGTATGTTATTGACCAGAATCTGAACTCAGGTAACTTCTCCTGCAATCATACTTTTTTTGTCATAATTGAATGACTCCTCCTAACTTTGATCGTTGTGTCCCCCTTAACTAAGGCCAATTGATGCATTATTTTCTAGAGAGATTAGATTGGAAGAGGGACTACTCCCAATATTTGCCTGAGATATTCAAATACATCTCTACTTAAGGGTTTAGTAAAAATATCTGCAACATGTTCTTGTGTTGGGACTATTCCAATTTAATGTTCTTATTTTCAGCCTGATCTCTTGAATAGTGGTATTTTATTGGAATGTGTTTTGATTTGGATTGTTGGACAGGGTTCTTGGTGAGACTTATAGCGCTTGTATTATAACAGTAGATATTAGTGGGTTCAACAAACACTATTTTGTTGTCTTGTAAAGTTTTTTTCATCCATTCCACTTTTGTGCAACATTCTATTGTTGCAATATGCTCAGCTTTAGTGGTAGACAAATAAATTGAGGATTGTTTCTTGCTTATCCAAGCTACCAATGATTCTCCCAAGAAGAATGCTCCTCCACTTGTACTTTTTATGTCATCTACACAACCTGCCCAATATGCATCTGAATAGGCCTTTAAGGTGAATGAATCCTTGCTAGGGTACCACAAACCAATATCTATGTTTCGTTTCAAATACCTAAAGATTATTTTCACAAATTGAACATGGATATCTTTTGGTGTTGTTTGGAATCTAGCCACCATCCCAATAGCTTGTTTGACATCAGGTCTAGAAGTTGTTACATAGAGTAAACTCCCAATCATTAATATGTAGTGTTTTGGGTCTACAACTTTGGACTCATCTTCCTTGCTTAGTTTTCATCCAACTATCATAGGTGTACTAACAGGTTTGCAATCCTCTAACTTGAATTTCTTAAG
>ML817009.1:2566-50830 GCA_009831015.1 Picea engelmannii
TATATTCACTCTGTTCATGTATATTCGACTCTCTTAAGGTTTGAAACATATGTATATATGTATTCGCTCTGTTCGTGTATATTCGACTCTATTTAAGGTTTTTAAACCTATATATATAAATTCCTTGTTTGTTCATTGATATACATACTCGATTCTGTTTAAAATTTTGGAAACACACACACACACACACTATATTCGTTCATTGATATTCATACCTGACTCTATTTGAAGTTTGGAATTGTATGTACACATATATTACTCCTATTCGTTCACTGTTAGGTATTCAATTTTATATATTCTTTTTGAAATAAAAATGACATTCCAAAAAATAAATCTACCATTAGATCCTACAGTCTATTTACTGAATTATCGAATAGCCATTGTCTAGGTTATTGCATGAATATCATCATTACGTATCCCATTAAAACAACAACCAATTCGTCCAACAGAGGTAGAATATTGAATTCATTTAGGTACATGAAAGGACTTACGACAGTTATACGATCATTAAAAAAAAAAAAACCAGAACTCTTTTCTGTATAACTATAATGTGAACAGTATATCTAACAAACAAATCATTCAAACAAATGGAGTTTAGAGTAACATATCTGAACTATCTTGCAGAGAAAACAAAGGGAACAACCACGTTCCTCCTAACCGTAGAACCGAGTAGCCACAATTTCTTGCTCGATTCACCCCCTAGCCTGACCATGAGTCCATAAGGGTGAACTTGGCAATCCCTCTACAACACAGTCCTTCAATTCAACCTCTTTTCTCGTTGCCTCACACCCTTCCAGTGTTCATAACAACAAGTGGAAAAAGAAAAAAGACTAGACTCTTTCCCCAACATACTTAGCAACGTCCTGCCTCCTCACATATGCTTATTTGTAACTTGCCTAGGTCTTTTCCCTTCCTTGGGATTTTCGCAGCTTCCTAAATCCCTGATTTTTAGGGGCTACCAATGGCCAAATCATTAGTTTTCCACTTGTAAAAATCAGCCCAGGGGTAGTTCCAACATGTTTCCCACTCATGGAGTCATGGTCAACTACTTTTAACATGGTTGTTTCATTTGTCTTCCTGCAATTAATATAAAATACTCTGTTTTTCGTACAAGTGTCATAGTGCAATATCTAGTTGGGACAAATTAGATCTCTGCCCAACAGTCAAAATCATTTATTACAATTATAAAATTTGAAATTCAGAATTGCCATAAATGGCAAAAAGTTTCCAATTTCGAATTTACTAAAAACGAAAATAAATTTCCAGCAATTTAAATTCTAAAAATATTTTTATTTTCTTTATTTATTTACACACATTACCTAATTCACAAACAAGAAAATTTCAGTGCATGAAAAAGGAGAATTGCATGAAAATATATGATATTTTTTTATTATGGCTTTAGCTACCTATAAGGGAATAAAAATAAGATATTGGATAAAGTTTTTTCCCATGATTTTATTGTTTATATGTAGTATACTTGATCAAACTTCAAATTGTGTCTAGCATTTCCAATATTCAAAAGGGTTTGTCTCACGCTTTTAGCATTTATATTTCAAATGATTACTAAAACATACATAATGAAAAATAATATCAAAGGAAAATACCAATCACATTAGGACCTAATAGTTTGTCTATGCATCATAACTCTATATATTAGCATGTCAAAACCCACCACGAGGACTTAAAACACATTTTTAATTTAGGTTTTAGCTTTTCTGAGAACTAGAATGCATCATAAGTTAAAAAGTGAGAAGTTTCATTGAAAAAATATTACTTATACTTAAGAATGAATATGAAATCCAATTATCAAAAATATTGTTACCAATTGAACTATATGAACAATATAATTGCTACTTTAGGACCTAGTAGCATAACTAATAAAGAAAACATACGAACCAGTTCTTGTTCAAATTGAAGCAACACCACAAACCAAAACATGTATCCATACCCAAACATTCCATAGTCCACAGATCCATATCCAAATCCATCAACATCTCCCTTGAAACCTCCATGAGATTAAGTAAGCACAAACATGGATCGAACCTTAGTCACCATTGTGATGGATGCAAACCAAATGGAGCTAGATTATCGGGCTGGATGCATGGAAACCAATTGAAGACCTATAGAAACAAAATGAATACTTTGATTAATATTTTTAATCATTTTTATACCATTGTGAACTGAACTGTGCTAATGTTAAGTTTTGTCGTGACTATTAACATATTCACATATTCTTTTTGTACAAGTATGAGGTAAGTGGATTTTAAAATTCATTAAGAGGTAAAATTCATTTTTTTTTTCATATGAAGTATAAACAGGAAGTGATATTCACATGAGGTCATATGGAGTATAAGCATGAGTGATATTCACATGAGATCATATGGTGTATAAGCATGAGGTAAGGAAGTGATATTCACATGAGGTCATATGGAGTATAAGCATGAGTGATATTCACATGAGATCATATGGTGTATAAGCATGAGGTAAGTGGAAGGACTAAGTTTGTAGAAATTTTCTTTTAAAATCTTGATTATTTTTTTAAAGTTTGTAATTTTTTTTTTTAAATCTAATGGCCAAATTCACTTGTACATATGTTTTTTAATAATTTATTAAAATATTTTCTAATCACTCAACATTATTGAATAATAAAGATAAAATACCTATCCATGATGCACCATTTTTTAATAATACAACTGTAATTGATATACGATAGAATATCTATTCATGAAAATTACAGAAATGAATATATATAACAATGATAATTATTAACTTTACAATTCTATGTTAATTATTAACTTTAAAAAAAAATAATCATATATTTATTTGATAATATCAAATGTGTTTTTTTACAAAACCAATACATGACTTAAATAAAATAAAGAGGAATATTAATTTTAAAAAGAGACACTCACATTCATAGTGCATACGACTTAAAATAAAGTAAGTAAGGCAATTGGATTAATATTAATGTTAAAAGGGAGACACTTATGGGTAATTAGATTAATGTTAATCTTAAAAAGAGAAACTCACATTCATACTTAATTCATTAATTAAGAAATTGTGATATAATTTTTATAGATTATTTATTAATTAATAAATTATGATATAATTGAGGATTTGAAAAGGGTTTTTAAGTATAGATGATTTTAGGGGTTAAATTTTATCAAAAAAACAATTAGTCAATTTCAATTTTTTTTAAAAATGATTTACCCAAATTCCATAAAATACAATTATTTTACTATAAAAAACCTTAGAAATTTGAATATTTTTACAAAACTATCCCCAAACATTTTATATTTTTCAAATTAAAGATTAATAATATTATCTTCTGTTTTTATATTTTAATATAAATTTCCATCCTTATAATTATTCTAATCTCTAAAACAAACACTCAAAACTAAATTTAATTCCATATAAAATATAATAAAGCAAATGTTGACCCTTCTATCATAAATAAACTCTTTACAAAAGCTCAGTCAGATATACATTTGAGTGTGCTATTTTGATTTATATATTCTACCTCACTTCACTTATATTTTCTTTTAATCCAAAATGATATCTAGTGTAACTTAGATAAAGTCTCTTCCTGCAATGGTCGTTTCTCTAATCTCAGGGACATGTTAGTTTTGCATCTCTTTTGTTTTATGATATAGATGAATAAGATTAATTAATTTAGTAAAACACTCTTATTAAAAAAAATGTTGATGAAAAATTAATGTATGAAAATCATACTTTTTATTTAATGTTCTGTAGAAAGATTAATTGCTTTACGGGAAATGAGATTCACACTGTTATCCAAAGTATAATTTTTATTTAACCATGAAAAATCATCGTGTGTTTGCTTCTCCTACTCGTCCTCCATTCTGAACCATTCTTCCGCATTACCCCGGCTCCTGAACAATGATGTAATATATAAATTATGTATTGATGGATAATTAAAAAATACATCACAAGTTGAAAATGAAGAAGGCCAGAAACATGGGGTTATGATTATGGAAAGAAATGAGGTTTTCGGAGCCAAGGGTGTCAAAGAAAAAATAATATTCTTTTATTGTGAGCTGAAGGCATTTTGTTCATGTTATCTTAAGTTTTATAACCTTGAGATTGCATTCCAAGAGACATACATGGAATTTTTAGGAGACACATGGTGTATTATTAGTATGCGAATATATTTTATAGTTTTGGACATGTAAAGAGTACACAAGAGATTTTTCTCATATATGAGATTTTCTTGCCGGTGTATGTTAAGATTTGGAATGAAATGGGGTATCCCAAGGGACTCTTTGGTAGAGAACTAGATCTCATTCGTTGGGGTGTAGGTTGATGGGGAAACAAAGTTGGTGGATTGTGATAGTTGTAAGAGTGAATAAGAGTTGGTGGATTGTGATAGTTGTAAGTGTAAATAGGCTACAAATTCTAGGAAATTGTTCTTTGTGAGAGGAAACCTCACTGTAGGGGTGACCTTATTGTGGAAATATTAAGGGTGACAACGAACCTATGGTTGGGTGATTAATTTCCATAAAGATAATGTTAGTAGGTGATTAATTTCCATAAAGATAGTGTTATGATTTATTTATACTTATGTTGATTTAATGTGGTTATGTTAGGAACTCATTCTCCTCCTTTTGTATGTAGATGTCTACTTTTGTATCTATGATTGATTACTTGTGCTTGTATGAGACAACAAACAAATTATAATATCGAAACTCTAAAATGTTGAATTGAGCCTAACTCAATGGATGAACATGTTGTAGAAAAGTACAAAAGCAAGAGAAGTGGAAATTTTGTGGTTTCAAGAGTGCCATGTATCTTCTACATAATACAAAGATTGGATGTTACACTACTCATTATTGGAAAAAAAAATCATTTCTATTAAAATTTTAACACCCCTCATACCTATTAAAGTTAAGATTAAATCAACATTCAATTAAAATCATTCAATTAAAACCACAGTGACTAATTACATTATCGGTGAATGAAACAAATAACTTGTTGTAACCATAACTTTGATCATAAATCTAGCTTTTCTACTCCATTCACAAAAATAAACCACTTTTAAGTTTGATAATTCCTATAAGTGTAGATTCTGAAATTTATGTCTTCCAACGTAAAATGAAAGCTTTTATAATAATATAAACATTGGAGTTTATACAACAAATCTAGAACATATAAACTTCTTTCTTTTCTAGTTTATCTAAATATCACTTCAATGAAAGAGACCAATCAATATTCGATGAAGGAGACTTAACCAATTTTCGAATAGACTAGTATGTTTTTTTGATTGGAAGACTACATCATACATTACCCATACAAATTTAATAAATTTCCATAGTTTAGATTGATGAAAATGAAATAGATTATTATAACTTGTTTAGTGCATCTTGACAAACTTTAAAGTAGGGCCTCTTGTGATGGCAGTGTCTAGTGAGCTAAGCATTGGGGCAAACAACAATTTGGAGGAGCTTGATGTGGCTGCTGAGTTGGATTGTGGAGAAGTGAAAAGTGCAACAGTTGGGGGTTTGTTAATTCTGGTACCTAGGCAGAGGCTGTGATAAAAAGAGGAGACAACAGACTTCACCTGAAGAGAATCAGTGGGGCCTTGCAGAGAGGAAACATGATGTACCAGGGTGTTAGGATGTAATCATTTCACCACCTCTGTGAAAACGGTAAATCCATGGCTTGAACTTTCAAGACTCTAGACACCATCGATGGATTTGTTAGCAGTGGCTGCCTTAACCTTTGCAGGCTACGAGATACCATTACCGCTTAATTAAATCTTTTTATAAGATTGAAGGGGCATTTTTGTTTTTATAAATACTTGAAACAAATTGTAAGAGTTTGAGCGTGAAAGCACATTGAATAGAAGTTGTTATTTTGTATTGGGAGATGTTTTCTCCGTTGATGTTTTTTTTGACTTCGTAAACTCGTCTGATTCATATCTCCTACTTGTTGTTCATTGAATTAAGTTTTTTTTTGGATTCACTATATTGTTTTTAATTTAAACAAACGTTGTAATTACTTGGAGTGCACGGAGTTCTCGAGTTTCAAAACTCCGAACCCGAAATGGGTTATTTTAATATAAAGGCATATTGAACCAAAGTCGAAATATTCGACATTCGAAGTTTACTTGTTAAAAGTGCATGGAGTTCTTTATTCTCAAAACCCCGAACTCGAATTGTTGGGACCAAAGCCTATTCACATTTCATTATTTGGGATTAGTTATTGCATTTTCCTTTTTGCATTGGGTGTTTGTAAACCCCGAAACCCCGAAGTGATGGGCCCACAACTTATTTGCATTTCACGATTTGACAGTTATTGCTACGTTGTGTTTTTTGTTTCTAGCCTTTGTAATCGCCGAATCCCGAACCCTGATTGACCTCTGGTTTTTCACATTTGGTATTAGAGCAAGCTATCCATCCTGCAATTGCTTAGTTCATTGTAGATTGTTCCTGTTAGTGCCAAAATTTTATTCTCTTGTTTTTCCTGCATGATTTTTTTTCAAATTTTAGGTTCTCAAGATTTATGGACCTATGTTATTGATGGTTATGTTGAGCCAGCTAATGTAGTAAAATAATTGGCTCTCTCCAATGATAACCGTGTTTTGCTGAAGGAAAACAGGAAGAAGGATAACAAGGCTCTTGGATTAATCCAACAAGGATCAAATGAATCCATTTTTACAAATATTTATAGTGCTGCATCTTCGAAGATGGCTTGGGATATTCTTGAAACCTGTTATCAAGGTGTGTCCAAGGTGAAGATAGTTGAGTTGTAGAACTTGAGAAGGGACTTCGAAAATATGAAGATGAAAGATAATGAAAGTGTTGATAATTTCATGACTCATTTGATGAGTGTTGTGAACTAGCTCAGGAAGTATGGAGATGATGTTGAGGATAAGAGAGTTATTGAGGAAGTGCTGAGAAGTTTACCTAAGAAGTTTGAACTTGTAGTTGTACCCATAGTGGAATTTAAACATTTAAGTCAAATGCAAATTGATGATTTAACTGGTTCTCTTATTGCTCATGAATCTAGAATATCTAGATATCAAGAAGGATCATTGGAGCATGCCTTCAAATCCCAACTGCATGTTACTAGAGGCAGAGGAAGAGGAAGGTTTCATACTCGTGGTAGAGGAGTTCGATTTTCTAGTCGAATATAATGTCCCTTTCCAAATAGGAGCTCCAAAAAAGGAGGCTTAATGGTCTAAACCACCCCGTTAGACTATAGCCAGGGCCAAAGAGGGGTAAATAGGGTTACTAGAGGTCACTCTAGTCATAGGTGTTATATTCAGAAAGTGACATTGAGCTAACAAGGGTTAACAACGCTTTTATGTCATTATGAGCTAAAAATAGAAGTCAACAGTGAATTAGGGTTTCAACATGATTTAGGGTTTTGGAAAGCTATAAAGGAAGGGTTAGCAACCTAATTCATCATTATGCAGATTATGACTTGTCATTGAGGAGAAGAGGCACATCTTAGGAAATATAGTTCAGTGTATTCCAGGAGGAAGACACCAGTTGGTTGATTTCGGTGTTGAAAGACACACCCTAGTCATCGGGAAGATCATCCAGGTCTTCCATCATTCTTCATTGATTCCGTAGTGCTCCCATATTCTGGGTATTATCTTTTAGTTTCTTATTTGTATTCCGACTAAGATCCTTTTGTCTTTTGATCTAGCTGAGTGTTGTTATTTTATTCAGCCGCAGTTGCTTATTTGTATTCCAGCTAAGATCCTTTGTATGTTGATCTAGTCGAGTATTGTCAGTTTATTCAACTGCATTCAACCATTTTGTAATCCACAGAGATCTCATAATACAAACTTTGTAGTCATTTTTCATGTTTATTATTTGTATGATCATTTATATGTTGTAAACCTTTGATCCTACACACATTAGCAGTGTTTCCTACACTAGCCAAGTTAGGAACATTACAGTGGTATCAAAGCTTTAGTCCTGCCAGCTTCTGACTAAAGACAATGAGTGCAGTAGAAGACCCAAAGGGCCATGAAAATGTAGGTTACAAATATGTCACTTACAACAGGCATCGGGAAAGAAGGAATAGGCTTGATTTTCCCCCTTTTCCTCCTAGCTCAGAGGAAGAGGAAGAGGCACACAAAGAGGCAGAGAGAAGGTGAGAGTGTGAGGCTGAGAGCGAGGTAGAGAGGATTCTAGGAGACATATATGAGCGACCAGAGGGTAGTGGCAAGGCCCTGATAAATCGAGAGGAAACTTTCATGTAGGTTATCAATTGTATGTTAGCTAGTCAATGGACCATGTCTCAGTCCTTGGCATAGGTGGTTGATAGACTAGCTAGAGTGGGCACCCCAGATACACAAGTCCCACATGTAGCACAGGAAAACTCGGGAGTAGGCGGTAGACCCTAGTCACCCTCTCACACATACACCTCTGCGAGTAGGATTTACATAACCTTGTTTCCCAGTTTCCATAGGGCACCCCCATTAGCAGCACCACCACCAATAACACAGAGGCCACTCACTCATGCTGATGACATTGCAGAGTATAGGAGGGAGTACGCAGCATTGGGTCATGAATTCCATCAGGACATGACCTTAGTCGAGTATTGTGGACTCAGACTAAGGAACCACCCCAGAGAGCCATAGAGGGGAGGACCACAATAGTAGCAGGGGCATAACCTCAAATTCATCTGAAAAGTACATAATCTAGACACATATTACAAGCTCAACCAGATGACCGAGACATAGGCCATCATTTTCGTGACCTTACACTTGGAGGGTGAGGCACACAAATGGTGGTATCATGGACTGATGACATTGGGTCACAGTCGCATCACCTCCTATAGGGAGTTTATAGATAGGGTCATGGATAGGTTTGATAGGAAGGATCCCGAGATACACATCAGGGATCTAGCCCAATTGAGACAAATTGGCATAATGGAGGTGTTCATCACAGAGTTTCAATGGGTATCCAGGGCAGTGACAGATATATCAGAACCCAGGTTGATCATGCTATTCACAGAAGGACTGACAGAGCCTTTGAGAGGATGGGTGAAGGAATACAGGCCTCCCACTTTATAGGATGCCATCCTTCGCACTCAAGATCAGGCAAACTTAGTGCCAAAGACTAAAACTTTCTCCAAACCATTTGTGCCCCAGAGGGATCAAGACAGGAAGCCATTCCAGAGAGAATGGAAGGGCAAGGAGAAGTTGGATGATCATACTAGGCGAGAGCTTATGAGGAAGAATCTTTTCTTTAGCTGCATAGATCCTTGGGTCCTAGGCCATAGGTGCATGGGGAAGGGAGAGATTCATTATATTGAGGTAGTAGAAGATAGCGTGGACAATGAGGAGGAGGAGAAGGACAGTGGATCCACTAGTTTAGAAGAGGATTCAGCACCAACAAAGGAGAAAATTCCCCGTAGACCACCGACACTGGCAGGAGCCCATCCTCTAGTAGTCCCACAACCACCAGAGTAGGCTAACAGGAGGAAACCAACAAAGGGAGGAGTCATAGCAACCCTTTTCGGTGTTCCTAGGTATGATACCCTTCGTATCAGAAGGAATATTCAGGGGCAATGGGAAATCACCCTAATAGATAGTGGGGCCACCCACAACTTCATCCGCGCTTCACTAGTATCGAGACATACACTTTAGACAAAGGAGATTGAGGGGTTTGATGTTGCGGTAGCAGATGGCCACATAGTGGAGTGTCTAGACAAAATTACAAACTTAGAGATGAAGTTAGGAAAATACACAGTGAGAGACACATTTTATGTGGTTGACCTATCGGACACAGATGTGGTGTTAGGAGTTCAGTTGATGATTACCTTGGGAAAAATCACTACCAACTACCAAACCTTAGAAATGGGATTCAGAGATCAGGATGGGAAGAAGGTTGTTCTAATAGGTATGTCGACAGGAGCACCTAGGACAGTTTCAACCAAGAGGATGGAGAGGATATTCAGACATGGGGAGGTAGCATATGTCGCAGAATGCTTGATCACTACTCAGAAGGATTCAAAAGAACGACAACAATACCACACAGAGATCAAGAATTTATTGGGACGACATCAACAAGTCTTTGAGGAAATCCCATTAGGGAGATCACCTGACAGGGGTTTTGACCACACCATTGAGTTATAGGAGGGGGCCAAACCTATGATCACCCCCTCTTATCGTCATCCTAGAAGGTTCAAGGATGAGATAGAGAAGGCAATCAAGAAATTGTTCGTGATGGGACACATTAGACCGAGCAGCAGCCTATTTGCTTCTTTAGTTTTTTTAGTTTTGAAGAAGGATGGCACCATGAGGATGTGCATTGATTACCGAGCCTTGAACAATAAAACCATAAAAAATTGGTACCCTATCCCACACATTGACGAGTTGATGGATGAACTGCATAGGGCAATTTTCTTCTCAAAAATTGATCTACACTCTGGATATCACCAGATCAGCATCCGAGAGAAGGACATAGAAAATATGACATTTCAATGTCATTTTGGAAACTTTGAGTTCTTGGTTATGCCATTTGGGATAACCAATGCACCTGCTACATTCCAGTCTTGCATGCACCATATATTTAGGGATCAGTTAAGGAAATCATTCTTGGTTTTCTTCGACAACATCTTGATCTATAGATGGTCATGGAAAGGGCATATGAGGCACCTCGATGAGGTAGTGAGCATCATGGAGGCACAATCATTATATTCCAAAGAGTCAAAGTGTAAGTTTGGTATGACATAACTTCTTTACTTAGGACACATCATTAGTGCACAGGGGGTAAAGGTGCACCAAGAGAAGATCAGGGACATTCTGGATTGGCTGACGCCCAAGAACGTGACATAATTGAGGAGCTTCTTCGGGCTGTGAAACTATTACATGCGGTTCATCTGGGGTTTTTCTCATCTTGGAGCACCATTGATACATCTTACCAAGCATGGGGCCTTCATATGGACTGAGAAATCACAGGAAGCCTTTGATCACATGAAGGAAGTCATGGGCACTTGTCCAGTGTTGGCACTACCATACTTCACCCTGCCATTTGTACTAGAGTGTGATGCATCTGGTGAAGGGATCGGTGCAGTTTTTATGCAGGGAGGACACCCCATTGTATTCGAGAGCTGGAAGCTTAGTCAACCTTAGAGGTTGTACTCCATTTATGACAAGGAAATGTTGGCAACCATGCATGCCTTGACCAAGTTCAGACAATATTTGGTGGGCAACAAATTCGTGGTCAAGACCGATCACAACAGTTTGAAGTATTTCCTTGAGCAAAAGGACCTCAGTGAGCACCAACAGAAATGGGTCAAAAAGGTACATGCATTTGACTTTGACATAGAGTATGTCAAGGGGAAGAAGAACATTGTGGCCAATGCACTATTGATGAGACCTGCGACATGTTCTTTGATGGAGATTTCAGTAGATTGGAAATCCCACTTGCTAGTGGAATATTCAAAGAACAAGTTCACTTGTGAGGTGATGGATGAGCATATATAGGTTGACTGGTACAAGGTCATTGATGATGTCATATTTTACAAGGATAGAGTTTACTTGGTGCCAGATTCATGGCTTAAGAAGAAAATCCTCACCGTAGTTCATGATTCACTTCTAGCAGGCCATCAGGGGTTTTTCAAAACCTACAGACAAATCAGAGAGAGGTTCTCATGGAAGGACCTCAAACAAGACATTATGAGACACGTCAGTGAGTGTGTGACTTTCCAACAGAACAAGTCAGAGCATGCTCTTCCAGAAGGGCTACTTCATCCACTCCCCATTCCAAAGTAGAAATGGGAGAGTATATTTATGGACTTCATCACCGGTCTACCCAAGGTCCAGGGTAAGGACTGTATCTATGTAGTGGTCGACAGATTGACCAAGTTTTCCCACTTCTACACCATACTGAAAGAGTACAACGCAGTTTGGGTAGCCGAGCTTTTCTTCAGGGAGGTTTTCAGACTTTATTGGTTGTCGAAGAACATCGTCAGTGACAGGGACAGTCGGTTCATAGGGACATTTTGGAGAGAGTTGTTTCGATTGGTGGGGACATAGTTGACACCTAGCACCAGCTATCACCCTCAGACAAATGGGTAGACTGAGATTTTCAACAAGTGGGTTGAAGTTTATTTGAGGAACTATGTAGGAGGACATCAAAGAATGTGGGTAAAGTGGTTACATTTAGGGGAACATTGCTACAACACCACCTTCCACCACATGTCCATTAGTATGACACCCTTCCAAGCATTGTACAAATATGATTCTCCCACTTTCGTAGACTTGGTATTTGGGGAGAGCAGAGCTCCCAAAGCCAAGGATTGGATCATAGAGAGTCAGGAGATTCTCAAATTGTTGAAAGAGAACCTCCAGATGGTGCAAAACTGACATAACATAAGAACACTCATGCACTAGATAGAGCGCAACTTTGAGGTTGGATATTTGTTTTTCTTGAGACTCCAACCCTAAAAACAGTCATCTCTGAAGAAGAGTGGAGCCAAGAAGCTCAAGCCTAGATTTTATGGTCCTTACAGGATCATGCGTGACATAGACGAGGTCCACCCTATCACCTCGTAGGGTCTCTTCACCTGACCTCCTGCTCACAGGATCGATTTTGAATCCCTTTCTGCTGAGCCGAAGCGGCTCTTTGGATCCCCTGCTAGAATCCTCTTCTAAAACCTGATCCACAGGTCCTTCTTCACTCTTCACGGTCTCCTGCACTTCACCGTGACCTTTCCCGACTCTGTATCGGGGTTTGGGGTTTCGGACTTTCCACTGTCACAAACCGTTGTCCTCGTGAATCCCCGATCTTCGATTGTCGACGTGCGCTTCTACTACCTTAGCCCCTCCTGGCTAGGCCCAGGTCCATGTGACCACTCTCCAATACGACCACAACCTTATACTTTTCTGTCGGGATTTCAAACTTAAAAAACCCGATGCGCCCTTTGTGCACTAGCCCTCCTGGCTAGGCCCTGGTCCACGTGACCGCTACCATATGACCTCCGTCAAAACAACTCATCGGGGTTTCTGGGTTTGCGATGTCATAATGCAAATGTCCCTTGGATCCGCGATCCTCCGATCCCCGATATGCTCCTTTCCTTATCATCTCTAGCCCCTCCCGGCTATATCATGGTCCATGTGACCACTTACCATATGACCTCAGTGAGACAGCTTCCCATCAGGGTTTTTGGGTTTGCGATGTCAGTGTGCATACACCTTTTGGACTCGCAATACTCTGATCCCCGACTTCCTCTATATTCCTGACACACATCCCACCGAATGGATGGTTCAGATTCTACGTCGGGATTTCCACTATGGACTTCCCCGATCCTTTGTCCATGGGAATACCAATTCACCAATTCTCGATGTACCAGTCCTCCAACGGCTCCCGGTCTTTGGCCTGCCACCTGTCCTCCTCTACCGACTCATGTGTGGCCCACGTGCTCCGATGCCTTATCGAGAAATCGCGTATCACGATTTCGCGATTCCCACTATCAATGTTCACGGGATTTGTGAAACTCCGATTCCCGATCCTTCGATGAATGGCCTCCTGTCGAGCTTTCCTTTGTGGCGTTCGATCATTTCCACGCGTCCTCCTTGACTGACGGTCCCAATTCTGTCGGGATTTAGAGACTTCCAATGTCCCAGTTCTCTTGTCCTCGGGAACTCCGATTTCCCGATGGCCTGCTACGTCGACTCGCTCTAGATCTTCGACACCTGTCCCTCTGAACGGACGGTCCAGATCTCCCATCGGGATTTTGCAACTTGCAAAGTCTCAATTCTCTTGCCCTCGAGAATCTTGATTTCCCGATGGCCGATATCCCGATGATGGCTCCTCTCGTTGGGATTTATCCTCCTATCCACGAGGACTTAACCTCCGTGTAACTTTCGCAGATCCGACAACTGTCGGGATTTCTTCTCAGATCTAAAGACCGAGATCTGTGCTCCTATACGTTCCTCCTCCCGAGGCTAAACTATGCGCAACTCCTCCATATCCAACGCTTACGGTATTTCCGAGTGAGATCCGACGGCTATCGGTCTCCTCCTCCTGTAGGCTCCTCCTGAGCTCCTCCTAGATGTTTTAACAAACGGTCCAGATCTGTTCTCCTGTCGATTTGATGGCTGATCCTACTCCTCCTTAGCCTATGCACTCCTCACAATCACGAGTCTATGCGTATGAGAATGCTACCCTTCCCGAGATTCTGCAAATGCTCATACCTCTAAGGGATTTTTCCTTTCTCCTCCCATAGATGGAGAATAAAATGCCTTCCTGGCTCTCTGTTTGCTCAAGCAACCTCCTTGCTGAGTCTTTTTGGGTGTTCAACAAAACAGTAAAGGTCCCTCAGTGGACTCTTCTTTCAGCTCTCGAACTCAAAGAGTTCTCTTCTCTCTTGTCTGTGCCTACCTGCACACTTACTCGATGCCCTCCTGGCATAGTTTCTTCTTTCCACAGAACGTTCAGCAGTTTTGTTCTCCTGTGCACTTATGCACTCCGCTCGATGCCCATATGGTAGAGCTCTCACAAAATCCTTAGTGATTCTGGTCTTTTATCTTCAACTCTCAGCAGAGTTCTCCTCCAAATGCACCTTGTGCTTACGCTCAATACCCACCTGGAAGAGCTCTACAAAACTTATAGCAAAGTTCTGTCTGCAACTGTGTTTCAGCTACACAGCCTTACCTCCAAGGTGTTTAGCAACCTCACAGGTCTTCTTCCTTAGTTGATGAATTTAGTATTGTGCCTCAGTACGCCTTTTTCTGAACCTGCAGTGTTCAGAAGTGCATCCTCTGTGCACGACTCTCAGAACCCACAATGTTCTGTCACACCCTCCTGGCGTGAAGCCTCAAAGACCTTCAACCTAAAATCAAACGAACTCCTACAGAATGCATCCATATAACATACATTCATAGCATATACAAAGAACACACACAGACAGACATATAAGACAGAATAATGCAGGAAAAATTGCTCTGTTTATATTAGTGGCAATTGCCTGTAATTACAAGGTGTTCCTGAGCTCTCTCTAGCTCTTCTCTTCTCTACCACTTCTCTCATCTACCACTGCTCAAAATGAGATCTCAAAATCTCTTTTACCTGAGGGGCTCAATCGAGCGCTTCCCTCTAGGTTCACCTACTCTAATAAATTACATTCAATGGCTATCTAGTCCAGCATATGGATCTAGATCTCAGTCAATCTGGCATTAAAGCCGATCCTATCTAATGCCTGCACAAAGGCATGGCTTCCATGGCTCACCAGCCTAAGCATTTAATTACATTCATTTCAAATTTAAATGAGGAATGCGCCTCTCTTTAATGCATGATTTGGATTCTCTAGCATGGCTGGCTGGCTGGCTAGCTGATGTGGAGAGATGCTCCTGCATCAAACTCCTCAGCTCCAAAATCATGAGCTCCTGCTCATGCGCTTGCCCTCTGAGTGATTGGAATCCTCCTGGATCCCAAATAAGTCTTTGGAGCTTTCCATCTGCTCCATTCTGCTACTGTTGCTTCTCCTGCATTGCTGTTGCTGCTGCTTCTCTTCTGCTCAGCCTCTCCTCGCTGGCAGTTCTTGCTGACCCCAAAATCAGCTTCCTGGTTTCCTCGATCACTATGTCCAGCTGCTCCAGTGGCTGGTTCTGCTTTTTCATTTCATCCCACCACAAGGTTGCATGTCCTTTTAATCTCGTGACGACATGTCGGACCTTCTTATCCTCTTCGATATCTTTATAGTCGAAGTAAGTGTCTAGAGCTCTAATCCAATCGCGCAGCTCTTCTCCATCCAGATTTCCCTCATAAACTGGAATGTCCATTTTTACCTTTGTACTCATTCTTGCAACAGATTTAAGTAAGCATTCGCTCGCTGCATCTTCCTCTGGGATTTCTTCTTCTCTATGTCCAACATCACCTTCATCCTTGTATTCACTGATGTCTCCTCCATCAGCTTTGCGCCTTTGCGATGTCTCCATGTCCTCCATTCTGGCACGAAGATTACGCATTTCTCTCTCCATGTCTGGATTCTGCACTTGCCTACCTCTTTCTATGGACATTTCCCTTTCCTCCTCTAGATCCGGCGATTGTCTACCCCTTCTCCTTGGCAGCATGGTGAATTTTCCCTTTTCTTTGCTACAGAAAACAAAGAATTTTTTCTAAGCTCTGATACCACTTGACGCAGATGAGGTCCACCCTATCACCCTGCAGGGTCTCTTCACGTGACCTCCTGCTCACAGGATCGATTTTGAATCCCTTTCTGCTGAGACGAAGCGGCTCTTTGGATCCCCTGCTGGAATCCTCTTCTAAAACCCGATCCACAGGTCCTTCTTCACCCTTCACGGTCTCCTGCACTTCACCATGACCTTTCCCCGACTCTGTATCAGGGTTCGAGGTTTCGGACTTTCCACTATCACAAACCACTGTCCTCGTGAATCCCCGATCCCCGATTGTCGATGCGCGCTTCTACTACCTTAGCCCCTCCTGGCTAGGCCTGGGTCCATGTGACCACTCTCCAATAAGACCGTAGCCTTATACTTTTCTATCAGTATTTCAAACTTTAAAAGCCCGATGCGCCCTTTGTGCACTAGCCCTCTTGGTTAGGCCCTGGTCCACGTGGCCGCTACCATATGATCTCAGTCAAAAAAAATCATCCGGGTTTGCGATGTCATATTGCAAATGTCCCTTGGATCCACGATCCTCCGATCCCTGATATGCTCCTTTCCTTATCAGCTCTAGCTCCTCCTAGCTATATCATGGTCCATGTCACCACTTACCATATGACCTCAGTCAAACAACTTCCCATCGAGGTTTTAGGGTTTGCAATGTCAGTGTGCATACACCTTTTGGACTCACGATCCTCTGATCCCCGACTTCCTCTGTATTCTTGACATGCGTCCCACTGAATGGATGGTTCAGATTCCGCGTCAGGATTTCCACTATGGACTTCCCCGATCCTTTGTCCACGAGAATACCAATTCGTCGATTCCCGATGCGCAGGTCCTCCGATGGCTCCCGGTCTTTGGCCTGCCACCTATCCCCCTCTGCCGACTCCTGTGTGGCCCATGTGCTCCGATGCCTTATCGGGAAATCACGTATCGTGATTTCACGATTCCCACTGTCAATGTTCACGGGACTCGTGCAACTATGATTCCCGATCCTCCAATGAATGGCCTCCTGTCGAGCTTTCCTTTGTGGCGTTCAATCGCTGCCACGTGTCCTCATTGACTGAGGGTCCCAATTCTATCAGGATTTCGAGACTTCCAATGTCCCAGTTCTCTTGTGCTCGGAAACTCCGATTTCCCGATGGCCTGCTACGCCGACTCGCTCTGGATCTCCGACACCTGTCCCTCTGAACGAACGGTCTAGATCCCCCGTTGGGATTTCGCAACTTGCGAAGTCTCAATTCTCTTGCCCTCGAGAATCCCGATTTCCTGATGGCTGATATCTCGATGATGGCTCCTCGCATTGGGATTTCTCCTCCTCTCCACGAGGACTTAACCTCCATGTAACTTCCACAGATCCGAAGGTTGTTCGGATTTCTGCTAAGATCTAACGACCCAGATCTATTCTCCTGTGCGCTCCTCCTCGCGAGGCTAAACTGTGCGCAACTCCTCCCGATCCAACGCTTGCTGGATTTCCGAGTGAGATCTGATGGTTATTAGTCTCCTCCTCCTGTAGGCTCCTCCTTAGCTCCTCCTGGATGTTTTAACAAACGGCCCAGATCTGTTCTCCTGTCGATTCGATGGTTGACACTACTCCTCCTGAGCTTATGCACTCCTTGCAATCACGAGTCTTTGCGTATGAGAATGCTACCCTTCGCAATCTTCTGCAAATGATCAGACCTCTAAGGGATTTTGCCTTTCTCCTCCCACAGATGGAGAATAAAATGCCTTCCTGGCTCTGTTTTTACTCGAACAACCTCCTTGCTGAGTCTTTCTGGGTGTTCAGCAACCCAGTAAAGGTCCCTCAGTGGACTCTTCTTTCAGCTCCCGAACTCAAAGAGTTCTCTTCTCTCTTGTCTATGCCTACCTGCACACGTACTTGATGCCCTCCTGGCAGAGTTTCTTCTTTCCACAGAACATTCAGCAGTTCTGTTCTCCTATGCACTTATGCACTCCACTCGATTCCCACCTGGCAGATATCTCACAGAATCCTCAGTGATTCTGGTCTTCTATCTTCAACTCTCAGCAGAGTTCTCCTTCAAATGCACCTCGTGCTTACGCTCAATACCCACCTAGCAGAGCTCTACAGAACTTACAACAAAGTTCTGTCTGCAACTGTGTTTCAACTACACAGGCTTACCTCCAAGGTGTTCAGAAAACTCACAGGTCTTCTTCCTGAGTTGATGAATTCAGTACTGTGCCTCAGCACGCCTTTGTCTGAACCCGCAGTGTTCAGAAGTGCATCCTCTGTGCACGGCTCTCAGAACCCACAACGTTTTGTCACACCCTCCTGGTGTGAAGCCTCAAAGACCTTCAACCTGAAATCAAACAAACTCCTACAGAATGCATCCATATAACATACATTCACAACATATACAAAGAACACACACAGACAGGCATATAAGACAGAATAATGCAGGAAAAACTTCTTTGCTTATATTAATGGCAATTGCCTGTAATTACAAGGTGTTCCTCAGCTCTCTCTGGATATTCTCTTCTCTACCACCTCTCTCATCTACCACTGCTCAAAATGAGATCTCAAGATCTCTTTTACCTGAGGGGATCAATCGAGCGCTTCCCTCCAGGTTCACCTACTCTAATAAATTGCATTCAATGGTTGTCTAGTCTAGCATCTAGATCTAGATCTCAGCCACTCTGGCATTAAATCTGATCCTATATAATGCCTGCACAAATGCACGACTTCCATGGCTCACCAGCCTAAGAATTTAATTACATTCATTTAAAATTTAAATGAGGACCGCGGCTCTCTTTAATGTGTGATTTGAATTCGCTGGTGTGGTTGGCTGGCTGGCTGGATGATGTGGAGAGATGCTCCTGCATCAATGCGCCGAGTAGGCGAGGTTGCTTACGAGCTAGAGCTTCCATAGGGGATAAAGATTCATAATGTGTTCCATGTGTCTTGCCTAAAAAAGGCAATGGGACAATTCATTAACACATCAGAGGAGCTTCCCCCATTAGATGAGGAGGGACAGTTGGAGTTAGTTTTGAAGGAGGTTTTGAAGTTCTGGGAGCGGAAACTAAAGAGCAGGGTCATCAGAGAGTGTTTGATCAAATGGAGAGGGCTTCAAGTACAAGACGTTACTTGGGAGAGTGAGTAGGTGTTGCAACACCCTGGACTGGTATTGCTTGAGGACAAGCAATTTCGGGAAGGGAGGACTGTAATGTCCCTTTCCAAATAGGAGGTCCAAAAAAGGAGGCTTAATGGTCTAAACCACACCATTAGACTATAGCTAGGGCTAAAGAGGGGTAAACAGGGTTACTAAAGGTCACTCTAGTCACAGGTGTTATATTCATAAAGTGACATTGAGATAACAACGGTTAACAATGCTTTTAAGTCATTATGAGCTAAAAATGGAAGTCAACAATGAATTAGGGTTTCAACAATGTTTTAGGGTTTCAGCATGATTTAGGGTTTTGGAAAGCTATAAAGGAAGGGTTAGCAACCTAATTCATCATTATGCAGATTATGAATTGTCATTGAGGATAAGAGGTGCATCTCAGGAGATATAGTTCAGTGTATTCCAGGAGGAAGACACTAGTTGGTTGATTTCGGTGTTGAAAGACACACCCTAGTCACCGGGAAGATTATCGAGGTCTTCCGTCATTCTTCATTGATTCCGCAGTGCTCCCATATTCCAGGTATTATATTTTAGTTTCTTATTTGTATTCTGATTAAGATCCTTTTGTCTTTTGATCTAGACGAGTGTTGTTATTTATTCAACCACAGTTCCTTATTTGTATTCCGGCTAATATCCTTTGTTTGTTGATCTAGTCGAGTATTGTAAGTTTATTCAGCCGCATTCGACCATTTTGTAATCCACAAAGATATCATAATACAAGCTTTGCAGTATTTTGTCACGTTTATTATTTGTATGATCATTTATATGCTGTAAACCTTTGATCCTACACACACATTAACAACGTTTCCTAGACTAGCCAACTCAGGAACATTACATCGAAGGGACAACAGAGATGAATCATATTCTGAGCATAAGTCCCAGCATAATCCTCCTAATTTAAGATGGAGTAGCAGCAAACCCTGGCAGCAAGAAAATCAGAGGTATGATAAAACTAAAGTATAATTTTATTATTGTAAGGATTTTGGGCATTTTGCTAACAAATGTTGGAAGAAACAGGAAGATGTTGGAAAGCAGTCCACACATATTACAAATGAGTCTGAGTATGATCAAAATCCTATGTTCTTGACTTGTAATGTCACTCAGGAAAGTGCTAATGATATTTGGTTTTTGGATAGTGGTTGCAGTAACCACATGGATGGTAATAAGGATCTATTTTCTTGTATTGATACTAGTATTCAGTCTGAAGTAAAACTCGGAAATGACTGTAAGGTTATAGTTAATGGTAAAGGTGTAGTTCCATTTTATACTAAGAATAATCAAATAAGAAACATTATTTATGTTTATTTCGTGCCTGGTTTAAAATGCAATCTTATTAGTGTTGGACAACTGATGGAGAAAAAGTATAGAGTATTCTTTGAGAACATGGTATGTAGAATCTATGATAAATTACCCAGCAAACAGTTGCTTGCAAGAGTAGAGATGACCAAGAATAGAATGTTTCCAATTGTTATGAGAAATGATTTGAGTGGTTCTTTGAATGCTTATAAAGCTATAAGTTTAGATGAATCTTGGTTATGGCATTTGATATATGGTCATTTACATTTTGGTGGCTTAGATCTGTTACAAAAGAAATAAATGGTAAAGGGGTTACCTTGTATTCAAAAACCTGCAAGCTCTATTGAGAGATGCATACCTAGAAAACATCATAGAGAGAAATTTATTTCAGGTGTTTCCTACAGAGAAAAAGCTCCATTGGAAA
Organism: Picea engelmannii; assembly: GCA_009831015.1. Taxonomy (NCBI): domain Eukaryota; kingdom Viridiplantae; phylum Streptophyta; class Pinopsida; order Pinales; family Pinaceae; genus Picea; species Picea engelmannii. Next base: position 23,538 of record ML817009.1, read on the forward strand.
TTGTCCACACAGATTTATGTGGACCTATGCAAACACCTTCTTTAACTGATTGTGTTTATTTTATGACTTTCATTGATGATTTCAGTAAGAAGACTTGGTTGTATTTTTTGAAATAGACATCTGAAGCCTTTGATGTTTTAAGAAGTTTAAGTCTATGGTTGAGAATGAGAGTGGTCAAACCATTAAACTATTAAGGTCTGATAGAGGAGGTGAATACAAACTTAATGAATTCATTGAATTTTGTGATCTTCATGGAATTAAAAGGCATTTTTTTGCTTGATACACTCTACAACATAATGGAGTGGCTGAAAGGAAGAATTGGACCATCATGGATATGACTTAAAGCATGTTGAAAGAGAAGCATATTTCAAATAAATATTGGGGAGATGTTGTTCTTTTCTCTGTTTTTAACTTGAATAGAAGTCTGACCAAGACCGTGAGGGATTATGTACCCCAGGAAGCTTGGGATGGTAATCCTTGCAATGTTTCTCATTTCATATTTTTTGGATGTGTTTCATTTGCGCATGTACCTAAAGAAATGAGGAGGAAGTTGGATGACATAAGCGAGAGATGTATCTTTGTTGTATACAATGAAGAGTCTAGAGCATATAACCTCTACAATTCCATCACCCAGAAATATGTAATCAACAGAGATGTTCAATTTAAAGAAGATGAAGCCTGTGATGGAAGTATTGACAAATCAATTTCAGAGGGAGTTTTGTTACCCCATGAAGATGATGATGGAGCTGAGCAAACTAAAGGATATGGACAGATAGTTCCACATGTAGATACATCTGCAATAAGATGTCCAACAAGGAAAGCACCAAATTTCAACCCATCTCAATTTAGAATGCCCACAACTCATGAGCATGGTGAGCCATCTGGACATTGTAGACATCAATCATATTCATAGGTAAGTAGTGAATCAAATCCCTCTTTAGCTTCATTAAGAAACAAATTTAAAGGACAAAAGACTAGAAGCTTAAGAGAATTGTATGATTAGAATGAAGAAGTAGATCAGATTTCAAATTTTGCATTCATGGCATGTGATCCTGTAAGTTTTGATGAAGCTTCTAAAGAGGATGTCTCGATAAAAACAATGGATGAGGAGACTGATTCCATTGAAAGAAATAACACTTGGGATCTTGTAGATTTACCTGAAGGTAAGAATATTATTGGTGTTAAGTGGGTTTAAAATACTAAGTTGAGTGCAGATTGTGAAGTTGAAAAGTAGAAAGCAAGACTTGCAGCTCAGGGGTTTAGTCAGCAACCGGGTATTGATTACAATGAAACATGTGCTCTTGTAGAAATAATTGACACTGTGAGAATGGTCTTAGCTATTGCAGCTTAGAATAGATGGATAATGCATCAGATGGACGTTAAGTCTACATTATTGAATGTATATTTGGAAGAAGAGGTTTATGTTAGACAACCTTCGGGTTATGAGATTGATAAGCATAGAGATAAAGTTTAAAAGTTAAGGAAGGATTTATATGGATTGAAGCAAGCATCCAGAGTTTGGTATAGCAGGATTGATGAATACATGATCAGTGTTGGATTCAACAGAAGTCCAAGTGAACCAACTCTATATACAAAGGTAAACCATGAAGGTAAAATTTTGATTATCTGCTTGTGTGTTGATGACCTGATTTTTACTCGAGATCTATCTGTAGATGATTTTAATAATGCCATGAAAATAGAGTTTGAGATGATTGATTTAGGATTGATGAAGTATTTTCTTAGAATTGAAGTGGATCAATCTGATGATGGCATTTTCATTTTTCAAACTAATTATGCAAATGAAGTGTTGAAAAGGTTTAGAATGTTGAATTGCAAGCCAACTGCAACACCAATGGCAACTGGTATTAAACTTAACAAGTATATCATATGTTGATCCAACTCTGTATAAAAGGATGGTTGGAAGTCTTATGTACTTAACAACAACCAGACCTCATATCATGTTTGTTGTAAGTTTGATTTTGAGATTCATGGAGACTCTAAAGAGTACTCATTGGCAAGCAAGAAAGAGGATCCTGAGATATGTTGTTGGAACATCTGACTTTGGTATCCGATACACATCAATCTTAAACTTTGAGTTCATAGGATATACTGATAGTGATATTGCAGGTTCCATTGATGATAGGAAGAGCACATCTGGGTATGTGTTCAAACTTGGATCTGGAGCAGTGGCATGGGCATCAAAGAAACAACCCATTGTGACTCTATCCTCTACTGAGGCAGAGTATGTTTCAATAGTTGTAGCTACATGTCAAGCTATGTGGATGAGAAGGGTTTTGAATGAATTTTTTCATGACCAGAATGATGCAACCCAAATTGCTTGTGACAATAAATCTGCCATTGCACAGTAAAAAATTCATGTTTTTCACAAGCAGAGTAAGCACATTGATACAAGGTATCATTTCATTCGAGAGCTGGTAAATGGTAAATAAATTTTTGTTCAGTTCTGAAGATCTGAAGAACAATTTGCAGAAATATTTATGAAGCCTTTGGGAAATGAATTGTTTAAAATCCATAGAAGAAATATTGGGGTCTGCACACTGTAATGCATTGTTTACAACAATTTTGTTTTACATATTTTCAGTTCGTTTTTCTCTGAAATGATTAAGAGGGAGTATGCCACGATGTAATCATTTCATTGCCTCTGTGCAAATGGTAAATCGGTGGCTTGACCTTTCAAGACACAAGACACCATCGGTGAATTTGTTAGCGGTGGCCGCCTTAAGCTTTGCATGCCACAAGATACCATTACCACTTAATTAAATCTTTTTATAAGATCAAAGGGGCATTTTTGTTTGTATAAATACCTGAAATGGATTGTAAGAGTTAGATAGTGAAAGCACTTTGAATAAAAGTTGCTATTTTGTATTTGGATTCACTATATTGTTTTTAATTTAATTAAACGTTGTGGCATTCAGAGTTTACTTGTTAAAAGTGCATGAAGTTCTTTATTCTCAAAACCTTCGAACCCGAATTGGTGGGCCCAAATCTTATTCGCATTTCGTGATTCAGGATTAGTTGTTGCATTTTCCTTTTTGAGTTGGATGTTTGTAAACCCTGAAACTCCCAAGTGTTGGGCCCACAACTTATTCGCATTTCACTATTCCACAATTATCGCTGCGTTGCATTTTTTTGTGTCCGGCCTTTGTAATGGTCGAATCCCAAACCCCGATTGACTTCTGGTTTTTCACACAGGGAATCGATGGGGAGTGGAAAATTAGGCAATGAGGACATAGATATTCTGGGGATCTCCACAGAATCCAGGGCTGGGGTGGGTGTCTCCACTAAGGAAGCGTGCTTGTCAAGAGCAGGGTCTGTAACAGTGGTCCGACCTCCATGACGGCCTACAACAACTTACCTCTCTAGGGCAAGGCGCCCTGCCTCACCTCAAGTTCGACCTCAGGTGACTCTGGTAGATGGGCTGGCGTGGCTGTTGGGGTGCAGCCGAAAATGGAAGGACGAGAGGCGGGGTGATGGGATTCGATCAGCTGCAGCTCCTCTGACTGTTGTTGTTCTTGGCAATCGAACTTGAACCTTGATGTTCTAAGTTAGGCGAACCTCAACAAAATCTTAAGATTCAGTTCAGCTTCAGTTCCTCTATGCTTTTTTCTGTTCGGTTCAGTAAAAATTGCCAAGATTTGGTTGGTGTAATGTCAGATCCGAGCATCTTTCTTTACTGGTTCTAAGAGAAATCGTTGGTTCTTAAATACTAGTACATCCATATAATTGTGATTAATGTAGTCACATAATTGTGACTGAAGAAAGCCAATAGGCAATTTAGATCTGTTGTAACAAACAATAGGCTTTTAAAATCGTGCCATCTAATTTAACATTTATTAAATTTGTATATTTAATATAAACCCGAACCTTAATATAATTTGTGAAACATATTCAAATTAATTTGTAAAATAATAATGTAATACAAATAAATCTATACATTACAACTAATGCAAGTTACACATTTGAAACTTATATTTTTGGGTGAATGGTGTAACCATTGCCTACTGGCCTCTCAACAAAGCAAGTTACACATTTGAGCCTTATATTTTTCGGTGAATGGTGCAACCGTACAGATGCCTTCCGGCCTCTTAACAAAGTGGCAATACAAATACCATGGATTCAAGGATATGAGAGATTCATATCAGCTCAATGCATCTGGTTCTATGTATTCACAATATTTTGTGAAATATAAACACTTTTTTCTTATATTTTTTCCAAAATGGTGCAATTTTATGGGCTTCTTAACAAAGTGACAATATTTTCAAGATAATGTACTTTTCTCTTTCATAGACCTGTTAATAAAGTTAAACAATACATCTTCAAATAATCATCAACAACAATTAACAAAACTAAACAGTACATTTTCAAATAATCATCAACAACAATATTCACATCAACTCAACTCATCTTGGCTAGTTAACAAAGTTAGACAACTAGTCTTCAGATCATTAATAAAAATATAAATATAAGACAATAAGCAATATTATAAATACCATACACCATATATATATTGAAGCAATAATAACCATACATCATAATTCAAGCATAATAGATATTCACATCAACTCAGTAGGTTAGATCGAATAGTTAAGTAACAAGGCTGTGTGGCAGCGTAGCAGAGACAAATGGAAACTGCAGCGAAGATGTGACAAGTAGCATGAAGCACAGGTGGTATCCATGTAGTAAACGACACTTATTTTTTGAACGTATATAACAAAATACAATTTTTGCATAGTGGAAGAAAAAAAATTATGAAGCAGTTTAGTTTGAAATACATTAAATAAGTTTGAAAGTATATAACAAAATACAATTTGTGCATAGCGGAAGAAAAAGAAACAATTTAGTTTGAAATGTATTAAATAAGTTAGAAGTATACACTGCTGAAAGATAAAAATGTATGAGGACATAAATTTAAAAGTAGATAAAAAAACAGTTTTATTTGAAAACATATTAGTGGAAATTTCAAAGTGTTTGTCATATAGACTTGGATTGGGGGTCACGCGGACCATAAGAGAAATATGTACAAGAACCATGAATGTAGAAAGAAGAAGTGGGTGACGACAGACTACAATACCTGCAAAAAAAATAAAAATTGAAAGGTATCAGTGTTACACATTTATATTTAGAAAAGTGAAATAACTGGGTTGATACACAAATGAGGATGTGATCAATAGACTTACAGTGATGGTACATATGATCCCTTTTGTTGTTTGCTTGTGGCTTCTGTTTAATTGATGTCACTGATGAGCACTGGAATCATGGCAACTGCCTGTTGCCTTTCCTCGGTGGCTTTCTTCAATTCCCTTTCAATCTATTCTTCAATGTAGCTTCTCATTGGGGCGACGTTGATCTCATTCTAGATTTTTATGTTGAAAAGTTCATTTTTCAATTCATTGACGGCGATAGAAAGATCACGCAGATCCTAATCAATTTCCTTTTTCTGTACTGAATAATTGACTAGCCAGTCGTGGATGTGATCTTAACCATATTCACGGATGCTCTAAAACTTTTCCAAAGACAACATCATAAACATATCAACCTGTTTATTGAAGTCTTTCCTAGTTAAGGGAAAGGAGTTGACGATTAAGTTGAGGTCTTGGAAGTCGTTGGTCATTTTGGAGAAGTTTATTCTGGACAACCTTGTAAATGATTTTTCTTTTTTTGATATGGCTTGTTCACATGATTGGACACTTAGATGCAGGTTCTTCAATTTTTCTTTCCATCATGCATTTAATTGATTGATATGGTTTTGGACGAAAGATCTCGTTGTCTTCTTTTTGTTTGTTTCATGTTGTTGAAAATGGTGCCAAAAGGAAGGATCGTCTTCAAATAAAAATGTTCGTCATCTTTTAACTCCGCTTGCAAATGTTTGAACAAACTGTGTGTCCTGGTTCCAAGGGAATTGATGGTTTGTGATCTTTCCCACACCTCAGTAACTAGTTCCATTTTTTTCTTCATAATATTCTCCACATATGCTCTACAAGATGCAAGGAGGATAGAGGATCCTTTTAAGTTAGCTGCAGAGGTGGCATACATGGCTATTACCAAAGGGTTGGCAAGCAATGTCATAGGAATCAAAGCCTCTTCCAATTCCTTGATCAGGTCCTTCAGTTTGACATTTTCAGCTTCAATGCCTCCAATGGAATCATGAAGTGCATCTCCGCTCACTGTGTGAAGTTTACATATTTGGGACGACCGCATATTTGCAAGGATAAAATCTGGACGATATTTTCCTTTCTTATTTTTACATTTTTTTTTTCAATTATCAATTTTTTGGACTGGCTGTCAAAAACAGTGCTCTGGAACATGTAGGATTCATCTTCGTTAAAATTTTCGGTATCGGATATGTCGATTCGATGACTATCCTAAATGGTGCCTCCGGGCTCATAAAGGTAGTGGAGCATGCTATCTAGATCAGACTCAAGTTCCATGTTCTTGCTCTCAATTTTGGCCTCTTCTGCATGCCCCACATTTTTTTTCCTCTTCTTGTCTACTAGAAGCTTGTAAGAACTATCAATTTTATAGTGAGGAGGGTAATTATATCCTCCTCTGTTTGACGAACTGTGAGTTGCTTTGTTGTTGTGGTGGGCTGTTGGAGAAATGCTCCGAGATGTCGTACATTTTGGAGTGTTATTCGTCGATTGAACACTTTTGTCACTAGGGCCTTTCCCCTGCTTCCTGTTCAATTTAGTGTTTCCTTGCAGTGTTTCTAGGTCGTCAAAATCAGAAGAAGGAGTGTTTCTACCAATGTGTCTATTTTCAGATAGGTTCTTTTTGAAAAAACAATCGCCGAAGCCAAGTGTTTGTAAATGTTGTCAAAAAAATTTATCGGGGTTGAACCCTGTTGGGCTTCCAGCATATCTCAAGTTCAGGTTGCTGGAATGCGCTGTGAATTCGTCAATTTTGTTGACATGTTTGAACACAAAGTCCCCGACATTCCAAGGCAAAGGAATGAACTGTTTTTTTCTCTTCACTTGGAATAGATGCAACCAGGAGTTGTGTTGTCGTGCTACTTCTGCAACAAAAATTATGTCCGTAATGTGACATGGAAGGAGAGACTGTTTTTCCATGGAGCCAAAAATCCTTATCACAATGTAATTATCCAAATGTTCAAGTGTTCCCTTCCTATAAAAAAAATTGTTTGCTTCTTCACATATGCGGGGAGCATCTTCTCCAAACAAAAAAACTTTGAAAACATACACAAAGACATTAAAAACCTCATAAAAACAGTGGGAATCCTTGTGCTTCCACAAGGCCTGGTACCAGAACATTGCTGGGTCGAATTCTTAGTTGACATTCTTGGATAGACAATTCCAGAAACTGACAGCAATGTGCTATCACAAAAACTAAGTAGGATGACATATAAAATTTCTTTTACCTTTTGAAGTTTGACAATTGGGAACATATTTCATGGGAAATTAACTTTCCCCAATAAAAAATGGCTTGTTCATTGATAGTGAAATAGAAAACATAAAGATCCATCTGAGAAACAGTTGTTGTCAACTCCTGTCGCGTTATTCATTTAAACAACCAGACAATTTGACGGAATGAATTTCTAAATGAACTAACCTGGAAGCTTGTGATATCTTCAAGAATTACAATTAGGTCTTCCAATAAATTGGGAAATAGGTCCAAACCATTATTATTATTTGCTAGGAACTGTTTGCAGTATTGTCCTTTGAACGTCAACATTGGCTCTGGTAATCTTAACATCTCTCGGAATACCTAAGGTGACAAAGAAACAAAAGAGCGGTCTTGCAGTGGAATAATTATTTTATTTGAAATAAATTTGTCTGTGCACCAAGAGACCAACTCTTTACAGTCAAAAGATTGAGGGACACAGCCTGCACGATCAATCCCAGATGTCCAAATTACTTGGTTCTAGGTGATAGGGGTTGAGTAATAAGAATATGCCCTAGACCATTAGAAGTTTTGGTCCTCGCGCCCGAAGATGTTCACTGTATCTCCATAGAACTGTTGTTGAGTTGATTCCATAGGTATATGAGAATGTTGGTTTTCTCCAGAAGATGGTTGAAATGAACTGTTGTAACCGATAATGTAACTCTCCGCAAAATCTTGGTTAAATTCTTATGAATGGGAAAGCTCCTCGAGCCTTTCGCTGACTAATGACAATCTGTATGTGTGGTGCATGATGAAATATTAGTAGTAAAGCTTATGGATTTCATGTTTAGAAGTGCGAAGGTGGTGGGTACAATGAAGAGAAATTAAGGATTGGAGGTTTCGTGAACTTGCCAATCCCATGACGTGCGAACAAAATTTCATGATTTTGAAATCAACACTTGCAAGGGATAATATAACCAACCACAAATCTTGGTTTAATGTATTAATAGTTGATGTCCTTGAGCCTTTCGCCCATCAATGATAATCTATATTATTCATGTATGATGAGCTGTTAGAATTAAATGTCAGTAATTGCATATTTAGAAACAAGATATATATATATACATACATACATTAAAACATTTTTTTTTATTATAGACAAGTGCAAAGGTCATGAAGATGGGGGAGAGCAAGGAACGAATGGAAAGGTATGAAAAGTGGTTGTAAGGGATTCTAAATAGGGTTACGGGGTTTAATTAGGAGAGACAAGTGTACCATGACCAAATTTTATGTATCCGAATTTTTGACTGCAAAGCCTGTAAAATAGAAGAGAGCATGATGAGGCAGTTTAGTGATCGCTTTATATATTTGTGGAATTCAAATAAAGTGGCTAAATATGATGACGAGAAATGGTTGGTCGGGCTCGTTTTCACAATCAAATATTGAAAATTTCATGAACGGACTAACCCGACGAAGTGCAATTGACATTCCATGATTTTTGAAATTAACACCCAGAAGGGATGATATAACCATTCGAAAATTTTGGGTTAAGGTCTGTTAATCGAAGATTTTCTCAAATCCTAGTATAGCATTAACGCTTGGTAGTTGCATATCTAGAAATAAGATCTTATATATAATTTCTAATTGTAAAAGGGTGTAGGCACATGAAACAACGATTAGGAATTGGATATTTCTTGAACCCGCCAACCTGACGATCCACGAAAGAAATTGGAAGAAATGGAAAAGTATGGAATGTGGATGGGCGCAATTCAAAATGGGGTGACAATAGTTCCACAAGAGACGTGAGGAAACGATGGTCAAATTGTATGTCTCATATGTTTTCAGTGAAAAATGTACTATATATATATAAACATCTTTTTATTATAGACAACTGCCATGGTTGGGGAGACAAGGGAGAGTATGAAATGAATGGAAAGGTCTGAAAAGCAGTCTAACAAGATTAAAAATAGGGTTAAGGGGGATACTCAGGAGAGTTGAGTGCCTCACAGTCAAATTGTATGTATTAGATTTTTTGACTGCAAAATGTGTAAAATGAAAGAGAGCATGATGGGGCAGTTCATTGGTTGGTTTTAATACTTGTGGAATTCCGGGAAAGTGGCTAAGTATGGAATAGGGAAATGGTCGGTCGGGCTCATTTTTAGAATCGAGGGTTGAATATTTTGTGAATAGACCAACCCGATGACACACAAATGACATTCCATGATGTTTGAAATTAAGAGTCGAAAGGGATAATATAACCATCCAGAAATTTTGGTTTTATGCGTATTAATGGGAAATTTCCTCAAATCTTGGTTTAGCATTAATGGTTGGTAATCACATACCTAGAAATAAGATCTTATATATAATTGGTAAATGCTAATTGCAAAAGGGCGTGGGCATAGGAAACATCAATTAAAAATTGGATATTTGCTGAACCCGCCAAACTGATGATCCGAGAAAGAAATTCAAATAAATGGAGAAGTATGGAAAGCAGACATACATGCTTCAAAATGGCATGACAATAGTTCCACAGAAGATGTGACGGCCTGACAGTTAAATTGTATGTCTTGGAATTTTTCAGTGCAAAATGTGTACCACGGAAGAGGGCATGACAGGTAGACTGTAGTACGGAAGATGGTATGATCTGAGTCTGGTTGTAAATTTGTATATCATGGAAATCACGGTACTATTCGTAGGTCATTGAACAATATAAGTCCAATATAAATCCCGCCTACTGGGAATCAATGATGAGAGAAGTGACTTGGTATGGAATGGGGACACGATCGGTGGATGTTGCTATATAAGAGAACAAGTGGAAACTTGAACCTACAAGTCCGCCTACCCATGCACACAGACATTTTTGAAAAAATGAATAAGTGAGGAGAAAGATAAAGTTCAGGGAAAAGAGAAATGTATATTTGGCCAAGAATAGAAGACGGAAAAGAAGGGATAATATATTGACATCTGTAACAGATATCCCATTTCCTGCCAAGATATATAGTTGGAAAGAAGTGTGAAGGTGGAAGGCACAAAAAACAACGACTAAGGAATACGATCCACGGGTTTACTTGGTTTTTGGTTGTATGCTTCATCTATCAATTTGTATATGGTAGAAATCCGAGTTTTTTTTGCAGGAAAGGAAACAATAGAATTGCATTTTTGTTGATAAACATGTAATACACACTAAATATGTACTTTTATAAAGTATCGACATGAGAATTTATAGAGAATGTATGGATCCCTCATTCAATAATTTTCCACCTTTTTGGATCACGGGTTCTCGGGCTGGCAGGATAAAAATTGAGCCTCTATTGTTCCGTGTCCTACAAATAACACCCATAGTTCTGCGATATACAAGTTAACACGCGGACCTGTGGTCTTGTTGGCTCAACATTGCACTTCTATTGTTATGTGTCCTACAAACAACACTCAGATTTCAGCGATATACAAATTTAGAGACTGACTCTGGGACTGGTGGGCTCAAGATTGCAATTGTTTACGGATGGATAGCCCGATCAACTATCTAACATTATCTAAAAACATTATTTTGAAATACTAAATTATTAGTATTAAATATTGATATTTGTACAAATCCCACATTCCATACTTAGCCATCTTTTGGATCGTGGGTTCTCAAGATGGTCGACTCAAAATTGGGCCTCTATTGCTCTGTGTCCTACAAATAGCACCCATAGTTCCGCGATATACAAATTGATAGATAGACTTGCGGATTGATTGGCTCAATATTGCACATCTATTGTTCAGCGTCCTCCAAACAACACTCTTATTTCCGCGATAAATAAATTGACAGATGAATTCTAGGGATGGCAGGTTCAAGATTGTGTTTTTTTATGGATCGTGATCCCTATCAGCTCTAAAACATTATCTAAAAAACATTATTTTCAATACTAAATTATTAATATTAAATATTGATATTGTACAATTTAATTACATAAAATTATTGAAGGATTTTAAATATCTTATTTGAAAGAATAACCCACGTATTTGGAAACTCACCATTCAAAACGTTTGTACAATATGAACCAGGGAAGCAGTCGATCGGTCTGGTGATATAAAAGTAAGTTGAAATCTTAACACGTGTATCTGTCAACTTCCACACCTAGAAATATTCCGAGAAACGAGTAATACAAACTAAATATGTACTTTTATAAGTTATGGACATGATATTTTATCGAGCATTTAATGGTCCCTCATTCCATACCTAGCCACATTTTTGGAGCACGGGTTCTCGGGCTGAAAATTGGGCCTCTGTTGTTCTTTGTCCTACAAATAACACCCAGAGTTCCACAATATACAAATTGACAGGCAGACTTGTGGGCTCGCTAGCTCAACATTTCACTTCTATTGTTCTGTGTCCTCCAAACAGAACTCAGAGTTCCGCGATATATAAATTAACAGATGGACTCCACGACTGGCAGGCTCAAGAGTGTGATTGTTTGGGGATGGTATTCCTATCAACTATCTAACATTATCTAAAAACATTATTTTCAAATAGTAAATTATTAATATTAAATATTGATATTGCACATTTTAATTACATAAAATTATCAAAGGATGTTAAATCTCCTATTTAAAAAAAAATGAAGGAAAGAAAACAAAGATTTTTAAAATTCTATCACCACAAGCATAACAATGACCAATTTGAATTATTTCAAATTATTCCAGAAGATTAATTTTACCAAGCTCATTGATAGTAGAACATGGAATTTAATATGTTCTTGATGCTAATTGATTCTATAATGATGCACTTGAGATACAAAGTGACACACTTATACAATGCATTACAAATTAACATGCGGACTTGTGGGCTAGCTAGGTAAAAAATTGAAAATCTATTGTTCTGTGTCCTCCAAACAACACTCGAAGTTCCACGTTATACAAATTGACAGACGAAGCATACAACCAAGAACCAACTAAACTCCAAACAGGTCACAAGAAAGATCCCACAAGGTTCCATAGAGAAACACACATCGACCTTTTCATCAAACAATTTGATACACAAAGAAAAGATGTTGTGGCATTGGTTCTCTTACATTTAGTATATTCTCCAACGAGAAAATAATCGGGGCCATGGGATATATGGGGTTTTCTGCCATGCTTCCCATTTTTGGACCGAAAAATCTTATGCACATGGAATCTCAAGTACACGAGTCCGATGAACATTCATCTGGCTATTGAAGAAATATTACAGAGACACATGAGATATTTCCATTTCCCGTCAAAGCTTGATATTTTTTTTCTTGTTTCCTTTGTGTTTTTTCCTTCTTCAGTCGATATTAAATATTACATTGTCCTCAATTAATGTAAATATGTTGTGTATACAAAAGTCTCGTAGTATGTAGACAATGCTTGCCTTTTTCTGTAGGTATGCTTCATACGACAATTCTGCCAACCTAGGAAGCACATCTTGTAATAGAGGTTGACTAATTGTACAATGCATGATTGTGTTTCCCACGGTTTGGATGGTAGCACTGAGACAATGGCCATATATATATGGACATTTTTCACCACACCACAAACAATCAATCGTACCATCACTTATCAAAGTGGAAGAAGATGCAGGAGAGTTACATTTCACACACACGGGCTCAAAGGGGGTTGAGTACGCATTCGATGCAACCAAAACACCTTCAACCTGTAAACGCGACATAGAAATTAATACATTGAACATTATAATACACAACTGCGCCCCCCCTCCCCTAAAATATAAAAATTTTGGTGAAGGATATTTGCATAAGAAAACCAAGGATGATTGTGTGGATGTATACACACAACAATTATAGAACTATCTAGTTTCTTCAGATCCTGTACTATGTCTACTCTCAACTCTGTTACAAATGTTTCTTGGGTTGTCTGAACGATCCTTTCTCTAACATCCCTTTTCTTTGTTATATTTTTGAAGAGGATAAGTGGAAACTTCCCTTTATGCAATTGTTTTTCCATTGACGAAAAAAGTTTTTAATAGGTAACAAACAATTACAGTTGCAAGATGGAACAGTGCAATATTTTTGTAACTTACCCGAGATACATGGACATGCGAAAGTAAAGGAAAAAATTGGATATGGAAAATGATACCATTGCCTTGTCATTGTCTGACTCTCCATCCTTTATATGTAGAATGTGTTGTGAGCCATGTTTTCATGCCAGTGTGACAACTGCGCCAATGGTTGTGATTGGGTAAATATCACTGTTATGTGCAAGCTAGCTGATAGTCATGTCTGGGACAAAATGATATTTTGAACAAACAACGGGAATTTTTTCCACAATACTTGTTTTGTTCAGTGAAATAATCTAATCATAATCACCACGATCATATACTATTTTGGGAAATATATAAAAAATTTTAATGGATATCCCATTACCGGGCAGTATCTTTTTTGCATGTCTCTGGACAAGTTGTGTAGGAATAGTTTGTGTGACTTTCATCATGGCCTCCATGTCTGTCATGGAAACACACATAATGGATCTAGTTTTGTTTGCCTTGTCCAAGTATGTGCTATAGATGACCATTATGTCCCTGATGAACACTTTCTCAATTCGCAAGTTGTTCAAGCCCTCTATTGATAGTACTTTGGGTGTTACAACTCTAGACCTGGTGACAATTTTTGAACAGGAAAAACTAAAGTGAATGGTAGTGTGAATTTTTTTTTTGTATTCTCTTTTCACTTGCATAAGTCTACAAGTAGACGCATGGCTTCAATGAACTATGGATCCAGAGTTTTTCAACTACACCTCTTAGGCTGTGGAACCTGCGCTATGTTCGGTGTCTTGCTTGTACTTGTTGATACTTCTTGTGAACTGAAAACCATGTATTACAGATGACATCAACATATTCACCATGCCATAGATGAATAAATAGCTGAGGATATTTTTTTGGTAAACATACCAACCTTTGTCCTTGTCGATCTGTTGATATCTGGGATGATTGAGTTCTCATGGTCATGTCACTAGTCGAACTTTTTATGATGCAAGCATGTGTAGATGAACATTAGAAGGAATAAATAGGCATATGCATTGTATACTGTCTATAATAGTTCTTAATGTCACATGCAGGGTAAAAGGAGATGGAATACGAAATAGGGTGTCAAGGAATATACTCAAGAAACATGAGGACCCGAGACTCAAATTCTATGCCTATCACTTTTTCACTGGAAAAATGTGTAACAGTTAACATCGCCTGATGGCGGGGCACGAAGAACAATATGTATATCGCAGACCCCTGGAATCTAGGGGAGGAATCTTGAACCGACTAGCCCATCACCCACAATCAGAAAAGTGGGTAAGTATGGAATAAGGCAGAAGCATGACCATAGATATGAAACCGTTAGTCTGCCAACCAGTGCACAAAGGAATTTTCTAAAAGACTGCTAAGTTGAGAAATTAGAAAAAACAAGGGATAATAGAAAATGGAAAAAATAGAAATGGGGAGGGCAGAAAAACCCATTGCTTCTAGGTCATCATTTTCTATTCTAGTATTATATGCCCCCACTCGATTTGCATATTTAATTTAGCACCACATTTGGTATACCTTTTCAAATATTGCACAACATAACCCTCTATTGTTGCACAAAGCAATTCATCTTCCTGTCCAACCAAACTGTTTCTTCCAAGGTAGCAATGCCGAATATACAATGGACATGAAGGCAAGTTAGTAGGAAGACCGACATGTAAAAGAAATAATTATTTATTTATTTATTCCAATGTAACAGAAAAAAAAATATGATTCACATGAGAATACATAGAAAGATACGTAGTATATACATACAAGTATACCCAAAAAAATTAGAACCATATTAAATAAAGAAGGGGAAAAAAAGGTGCACTGCAGCAAAACAAGCACAAAAAATATACAGACAATAACAAAATACTGAACACTGGAATATGAAATAATAGTATAAGTATCTACCTCTGCAACTCCTCTCCTACATTACCACCAAAGAGCCCATCTTCCTCTCCATGCATTTTATTTGTTTAAATGTAGCGATACAGGAAAAATACAACGAACATGATGGAGGTTAGTATGCAAGAAGACATGTAATGAAGATAAGTTATTATTTAGGAAGGCACACATGAAATAACAATACAATAATGTACCTTTTTATATCCTCCTCAACTGATGCAGTCAAGACTCGGTCGTTTTTTCCAGCTATTCTGTTTGTTTGAATGTGAGAACACACAAAATATTGAACATGAATGGACGCTGATATTCACCGTAGAACAAGTAATATTCACATACAGTAAATGAGACTCAATGAATAAAATAAAATATAGGAAGAAACATCAACCTTTGCGCCTCTCCATCCATAGATGTAAATATTTTTTTTTTCCCTGCCCAAAATATATTACAAGCTACAAAATATTAAGAAATTGCATGGCCGTAGCTAAACAATTTTTGGTTTTCCATGGAAAAGTAACCACGATATATGATTCCACCCATGGAAATGCATTTTCTTTATTCTCTACATAGACTGTTGATCCCACGATACAAGATTTTGGTTTTTCATGGCACAATACCCATATATGCTTCGAGACATGGAAAAATAATTTTGCAGCATCTTTGTTGTACATATCATATCTCAAGTACAAGACAAATTGTATCGTGGGCACACCGGTATTTGTATAGGATAAAGAACATGTATTGTCATATGGGCACATTTCACCATATATGGTTTATAAATGTTGTTTGCATATGTTTTATCTAAAAAAAAAAACAACAATTATTGCAATTTCACATGTACTTCTCGAACAATTTTCACATGTACAGCAGAAAATATATCGACCTCGCCGTACAGGGAAAATAACAAAACTGCATGTCTACTTGTGGGTGCAAGGGATCCACACCATAAAGAACTGAAAAATAACAATAGTATAAAAACAAAAAAAAAAATATCTCCAACTGCTCGTGCAGAACACCAACTCTGCAAAGCCGAAGAAAATAAAAGAAAATAGCAATGATCAAACCAACGAAAAAGTATGAATAGGCCAACTACAAACCCAAGGCCCCAAATCATAAACTTGAGACAAACAAACACAACCAGCAACCAACGAACCAACGAATAAGCACCGAACAAGTAAACAATATATGTATCTCCAATGATTACGAAACTACAGTCGAAGAACATAAGGAACAAGAAACATATGACAAGCATGCCAGTAGAAATAAGAAAACATTCTTACTTGCAAATTGAAAACAGTGAACAACAAAGAAGGAATAGGAAATGAATATATGTCATGGAAACTTAATCCGAAACGATGAAAGGTAGAAGTGCAGTTCGAATTGTGAACCAAACAAAAAACATGTGACATCCCCAAATAAATTAATTTTGAAATTAAAAAATTGTTAGAAAATTATTTCGTTTTTGGTAAATTCGAATTTAGAAATTTTTTGCCACTTATAGAAATTTTGAATTTTGAATTTGATAAATTGTAATTTATTATTATGACTGTTGGGAAGAGACCTTATTTGACCGAACTAGCTATTTGACTATGACATTTGTATGTAAACATAATATTATTTTAATTATTGTAGGAGGACAAATGGAATAGCCATGTTAAATTTAGCTGACCATGACTCCATGAGTGGGGAACATGTTGGAACTACCTCTGGGTTGATTGTTACAAGTGGAAAATCATGGATTTGGCCATTGGTAGCCCTAAAAATTAGGGATTTAGAAAGCTGCGAAAATTCCCAAGGGAGGGAAAGAGACCTAGGAAAAAATATTGTTTTGATAAATAACATATGTGAGGAGGCAGGACACTTTCTAGTATGCTGGAAGGAAGAATTATTGTGTACTTGTTGTTATGAGCACTAAACATTAAGTGTGAGGCAAGGAGAATACCTACAGAGAGAGGAAGACATTGCTAAAGGGGAGATTCCAAGTTCTCCCTCATGTATTCATGGTCAGGCCAGGGGGTGAATAAGGGAAAGTAATTTGGCTTCCTTGTTCTATGGTTGGGAGGAAAGTGGATGTTCCCTTTGTCTTCTCGTGAACTGGTTTAGATATGTAATATTTTCCTTCTCTGTTTGAATGATTGTATATCTGATGTAATGTATTTACTGTATCTAAATTGAATTATTTATATATCTATGAAGTGAATTAGTTACAGATGTAGAGAAATAATTTAAGTCTGTATGGACACAATAAACTGAGCGAAAACTATTCTACTATACAAATGTGTGAAGTCCAATTTCCGATAGAATAGTTTATAAATCAATTCCTGAGTATCTCTTTATCACTGGATTAGAGTATGTACGAAAGTTTTAGAAATTATTTCATTTTATTTTTGGAAAATCAAATGGATTGGTGTGATCAAATTCTAGAAGTAACCATTTTTTGTAATTGGATTTCTGTTATAACAGAGGTATTTCTTGTACATTAAAATTTCTGGTATAAGACATCTAGACATGAACATATTGAAAACTAGTCTATATGTATATATGGAGTAAGTATTTTTCTGTGATTACAAACTCATAGTCATAAATTTAATAAGGATGTTATCTACCACTTAGTGTGTATTTAATCCTTTACGGACCAATACTTTTCCACGATATATATATATATATATATATATATATATATATATATAAACAATTATATGTCTAATTACTATTGGCAGACATTATAATGAAATCTAGAACCTAATGTCTACATAAGAAAATATGTATATATATGTATATATTGATAGTGATCCTAAATTTTCGACAGACATGCAACCACAACTATAAATCAAATTCATAGGAGTTGGAATACTCTAGTTAAAGAAACAATCGATGTACTTCATTCAACATAAACTGAATAGAGTAGACCAAAATATATCAATAACTCCATTATTAAACTCTGGGAATCCTTTTTATTTCTGTAATGGAATAAGCCAATGGCACAAGATAGAGTCGAGTTGCATAAATAAGAAGTATTGTGTTCGAAATTGAAGGACATAATCACTTTGACATAGATGATCATTCTGAGTAATCTCGGCGAGGATTACCTTTCAATAATTAGAGAACAAAAAAAAGTGTATTACACAGTTGACCTGATATAAATTCAAATACAGACTCAATACTTATACAAGAAGTGGCATTATTCCATTAATGGAAAAAATACCATGAAGGTTTACTCCAACAAACATTAATAGACAAAGAACTAATTATAATAGAGCTAGTTGAATCACGATCTCCTTGGATGATGGTAGAACCTATAGAGTTAGCCTGAGATGTGAGAGGTTCGGAACCTGAATACCTTCTGCACAGGAGGCAGTGGCGGGTATACGAGACTTGCACAGATGGAGAACCTGCAAGAACAAAAATCCTGTAATCATTAGTCGTTATTCAAGGAATAGGTAACAAAAGAAAAGTAGTTGAAATAAGACGATAAAATTTAAATCAGTGATTTCCTTTTCAGAAATACACTTATCTTATGATGTGTGGGTTTGAATCCTTTCCCCTTCACCTGATGTCTGATTTGATGTTTGGGCCGAGGGAGGAGGTCACAGTACAATATCTGATGGGTCCTCGCAACAACAAGGCCCATCATTAGTGACGATAGCAAGTTTTATAAGTTCCTTCTCACAAATAATTAATCAATAGAAAAACCCTTAACTTGTAAACTGTACAAAATTTCCACAAGATAAAGCTGAAGAAATAACACAAACTTTTGATACATAATATAGACATGATTAAAGAGTTATGTTTAAATCAGTCCTGAACCAAAATGAATAAATATAATCAACAGTAAGAGCAACATCATTGCGCTATGGTATTCAAATGAAGGAAATGAATCACCACCTGTCAAGGTGACAAGGTTTCGTTACACACATGAAATGATTATATGTCATAGGAATCCCGATAAAATATTCAAGGTATCATGAAGATGGAGGATAACAATCGTAAGATAAAACTAGACGAGGGTCTGATAAGCCTACAAAATGATGACTCCATCATCACAGGGGATATAGATAAATGAAATGTATCATACTACCCTAACAAACAGAAAGAGTCTCCATATACTACCCTAACTTCGAGACTCTAGTAACTACTGTAGAGGGCTCCCAAACGACTAACCAAAGGAGAAATTTTTCGCCAGGAAGAACACATAAGGATTGAAAAGGACACAACAGTAACTTACACAACAAAAAAACACTTAACGTTATTTTTCAAAGATTACATCTCGTTTTCCTTAAGGAAGAACTTACCAGGGTTTCAGATTGGGTCGTTAGTTACACCATGGATCGACCTTCATCACTTATAGACTTCACCTCTAAAATTGTGGTATGCAGAACCTATTTTTGAAAACTTAGAAATGCCAAAACTGTGAACCTACTCCAATGCTAAGAGACACCCCGACTTCTCGTAGTAAATGCAGGGAGTGTGGAGGACGTTTAGCCATGTGACAGTGGAATATTGAGTGTGACACTTTGGGTATAGATCCCATTAAATTTAGAGGAATTTGCAGGATGAACATTAATGAAGTTACAGAGCTCTAAATCATATGATCGTAAACCATCTCTTCCACTTAAATAATGTCATGATTTGACACCATCATGACTCTTGGTTATAAACTTTCTCCCCTCTATGTTAGTCTGAGACACTGGTTAGACCCTAGTTGTCAAGATTCCATTGGCATTTGGATCTAGTAATTTCATTACACTTCAATCACTGATTTTAAGAGCCACAAAATAAAAAAGACTTGGTAGTTATGTTAGTTTCCTGGTGTAAGAGTAAATCCCGACCCCATGTTTATTATGGATAAGAACTAGTTAAAGTTTTCCTAGGATAACATCAACAAGTGGGTGTGTGCGTGAACTTGGAGCCTTGTGTTAATTAAAATGAGTTTCACTTGTATTGTAAGACTACCCTTACATACCTAGCCTATATGGATACAGGTAAATGTTAAAGGAAGGAGGGGGTTTGCCAAAGTTCTAGGGACATTTCCTTATAACCTTTCTACTCATGACATAAATAGGCAATCTTGTGGTAAGTAGAAATCTAGGAGTTTGTAACAAGGTTTCTTTATTATAATAGAATTTTAAAGAAAATTTTTATTACAGAGTTTCATAACCAAGTCGACAACAAAGTTGCATAAATAAGACCCCTTTCCTTACCAAGAAACTATATAAACCAATTTTTTCTTTGTTGTAAATATGAGGTTCATTACATATGGTATCAGAGCGAAAGTTACAACACATGGACCTTGAACAGGGCCATCTGATTTACTTAAGCATATAAGTTTTTTCATGAAAAACTAATAAAACCTTTATTGTTACAAACATAAAACCCTTTTTGTTTTGTGTTAATTATGGCAGCTCTGGATGATACAAAAATCATAATTGAAGGAGATCAGGAGTAGAGACCTCTTGGAGATTCAAAATAGTACAGTGACAGAATCTCACCTACAGAATTGTTGTAAACAATGAGGAATCTTATTGTTGAGATGAAGGTTTTCAAAGCCGACAATGAGAAAGTGAAAAAAGCACAATAGGAACAACACGAGATAAATGAAATCCTGTTGCATAGTATAGTGACAAAGAAAATCCCAAAGGATGATAATAATGAAGAAGACGTCAGAAAAAGGTCCTCCAAGAACTCTGGGCTAGAAGCAGAAAAAGGAGACAGTTCGTCTAAGGGCACATCGTCAACTGAAGAAAAAACAAAAATAGACAGAAAAAAAAAACAAGTAGAACACCTTGAAGGAGAATTTAAGAAACTTAAACCAGCTACCTTCTATGGAGAATCCAGAAAAGGGGAGGAAGTTGAAGCATGGTTATTAGACATCAAAAAATATTTCCAGATATACAATTACTCCAACAATATGAAGGTAAGAATGGCCATTTACAATCTGAAAGGAAAGGCCCGCATCTGGTGGCAAGATCTAAAGTTGGCTAAGGGCTTAAAAGAGAAACATATGGAATTGTCGGACTTCAAGAAATATTTCAAGAAACAATACCTATCTAAAAGCTACTATGAAAGGAAAAGGAAATAATTTTATGAGTTACAACTTGGTGAGATGGCAATGGAGGATCTTATAAACAAATTCCTGGAATTACTAAGATTTGTACCTTATATTCGGGAGGACAAGGTAAAAATCTAGCAGTTCTTAAGCTGTCTACCACAATCCTATAGGGATAGAATTGAGATTGACAACCCCAAGTCCTTGAGTGAAGTATTTAGGAAACCACAAATGTTCTATGACCAGTACAAAGAACGGGTAGAGTTTCCCAAATATTGGAAGGATAAGAAACAAGATCAAATGAACCAATGGAAGAAGGGATACCAAAAAACTCCTTATCAGAATGCAACAACAGGCTTTCATAGAAAATACTTTCACTCCAATTACCCAAGTACGCAAGGAAATGGTAAACCACCAGTAAATATGCGAACAAATAAATTTTGGGACAGTCCGTGTGAACCATTGAAGTGTTGGGAATGTGGAGAACCTCATCTAAGGAGGAACTGTCCACATATAAATACAACAAACAAAACTGTCGTTCATAATTTGCAGGAAGCCTCAATAGTGGGCGATGTGGGAAGAAGCCTGCACAAAATAAATGCAATCGTAGATGGTCAACAAGATGACCACTGGTCATTTGTGGTGGAAATCGAAGGTAAAATCAATAACACCCGAATTTATGTTTTAATTGATCCCGGAGCTAAATTAAGTTATATCACTCCTGGTGTAGTAGAGTCAAATAAAATCAAGAAGATGAAACACACAAAATCATGGTTGTTACAATTAGCAACGGGAACAAAAAGGAAAGTGGTTTATTTTATTCTTGATTTTGAATTCAATTTAGATGGTAAAAACATTAAAACAAATCTAAATATTTTTCCACCAGGATCTTATGATGCAATTGTCAGAATGGATTGGTTGGAAAAGCACAAAGAAATTTTGGATTTCTATTCAAAGACACTTAATTATAAATAAGATTATGATACTACTAGAAAAACCCAATATATACCAAAACCAGTATCAGTTAGAAAAGTCACAACAATGCAATTCAAGAAATGCATGAAAGGGGTGTCAAGTTTACGCCATCCAAATAACGAATTTGTTTGGAAAAGAAGATAAACCCAACTTATAAGACTTTGTTGTCCTACATGAATTCAGAGACATGTTTTGATCTAGGTGGATATCGGTGGCCACCCACCTTTTTCGAGTGGCTCAAAACAATTTTCTGCCAATTTTGGCAATTTACTATTTTTAGCAGGTTTTAACTTCCGGGGCCATTTTGAGGGACTAAATGAAGGCTATTCAATATTAAGGTTCTCAATGATATCCAAAGGCATGATTGGGCCCCCAAAATGAATCTCCTCTATGATACCTTTCAAACGGGCTATCATACGCCTACAACAGAGATCGTATGCAAAAGTTACGACCCCGGGAAGTTGATGTACTAACTTACCCAAACGGGGCCCACATGAATTTTGGCGCTTCATATCCTAGGGTTAGTTTTTTGGATGTATAAGACTTTTGGAATTCTTTTTTATTGTAAAAATGACTTCAGAGCCTCATTGTAATCATCTTCTTGTGAATGCGAGTAGCTGTCACATCTCTTCTTAGAGATAAGATGCCACCATTCTAGCGAGTCTTTCACTCTGTATTTTTACAGTCTCTGTACATTTATTTCATTAATAGAAATTGTGTATTACTGTATCTCTGTGTTTATGGTTGCATCTCTGATATATTTCTATTATATTACTTGATATACACAACATCTCTCTGCATTTCTTTATTATATCTCTGCTCTCATTTCATGTTGAAAATAATCTGGATCATGTTTGTTGCCGAGATACTAGAATTACCTCCTAGAAGAGAAATAGACTTATACATAGACCTGCTACCTGGATCAACCCCTATATTGAAAGCACCTTACTGAATGCGTTTACCAGAATTGACCGAATTAAAAATACAACTGCAGGAATTGTTGGACAAAGAGTATATTAGACCTAGTGTTTCACCATGGGGAGCACCAGTCCTCTTTGTGAAAAAGAAATAAGGTACTCTAAGATTATATATCGATTATATACTATTGAACAAAATGACTATTAATAACAAATACCCCTTACGTAGGATAAACGATTTGTTCGATCAAGTAGGTGGGCCAAGATCTTTTCAATGTTGGATTTACGATCCAATTATCATCAAGTTAGAATAAAAAATGAGGACATAAACAAAACAACTTTTCAAACAAGATATGGACACCACAAATTCGTATTCATACCTTTCAGACTCACTAATGCACCAGCCACGTTTATGTGTCTAGTGAATAGTATGTTCAATCAATACTTAGACAAGTTTGTATTGGTATTTATCGACGATATTCTGGTTTACTCTAAAACATAAGAAGAAAACGAAGAACACTTAAGAATAGTTCTGCAAACTTTGAGGAAGCACAAACTATAAGCTAAATTCAATAAGTGTGATTTTTATCAAAAGAAGATACAATACCCAGGATATGTAATTTTGGTAGAAGGCATTACAATCGAGCCTGAGAAAATAAGATTCATCATGGAATGGATGATACCAAAGGATGTAGTGGATATCTGTTCATTTATGGGAATCACCGGATATTACTGCAGATTTATAGGAGGGTTTTCCAAAATAGCTTACCCTATCACATCATTACAAAAGAAAGGGACCAAGTTCAACTGGTCACAGAAGTGTCAGGATAGTTTTAGCAATTTAAAGGATTTATTGAAAACTGCACCCATCTTGAAGGTAGAATACCCAAATAAATACTTTACTGTCTATGTTGATGCGAGTAAAGAAGGACTAGGTGGTGTCCTAACTCAAGAAGGACACATGATTTATTATGAGTCCTGAAAATTAAAAGAACATGAGAGAAACTACGTCACTCATGACTTACAATTGGCAGCAGTAATAAATTCCTTAAAAATGTGGAAACACTACATAATGGGCAAAAAGTTTCTATTATTGACAGATAATAGTGGGGTGAAATATATGTTTATACAGCCAGATCTTAATGCAAGGCAAGCCAGGTGGCTATCCTTCTTGAGCGAATTCAACTTTGAGGTAAGACATATCAAGGGTAACGAAAATACGGTAGCAGACGCACTAAGAATAAGAGTCCATGGGTTATTTGAAATAAACATCAGCAGGGCACAAAGTGATCTAGAACAAAGAATAACAACAATAGGTGTTAACGACGAAAATTAAACCAAGACAGTGGCAGAATTACAAAACACTATAACAAAATCAGATAAACCAGATCTAAGTATCAATAAAAATGAGTGACTACGATTTAAAAACAGACTGTACATACCCGATTCAACATAATTAAAGATAACATTTTTTTATGAAGTGCATAAGAAACTGTATTCTAATCATCCAGAATACCAGAAAACGATAACAACAGTTAGGAAATTATTTTATTGGCCTAATATGAAGGGAGAATATGTAGAATACTTGTCTAGGTGCCAATATTCTCAGTAGGTAAAGGCCTAACACCAGCATCCAACCAGCCTATTACAACCATTACTAGTTCCAGAATGGAAATGGGAGACCATATCGCTAGACTTTATTACAGGTTTTCCAAAAACTCAGAAACAAAATGATTCTATTATGGTCGTAATTGACAAAATCAGTAAGTTTGTAGATTTTATTCCCGTAAAGTCTACTTTTAAAGATATAAATATCATTGAAATATTTATAAAAGAAATTTTTAGACTGCATGGTATTCCTAAAATAGTGATTTCGGATAGAGACGTAAAATTCACATCTTCTTTTTGGAAATAATTGTTTGCAAGAAAAAATACTAATTTGAATTTCAATACGAGTTATCATCCACAAACGGATGGATAGATTGAAAGAATCAACCAAATCGTAGAGGATATGCTCTGCATGTACATAAGAACAAAAGCGAGCAAATGGAAAGACTACCTACACTTGGTAGAATTCGCATTTAACAATGGGTACGAAACTTCAGCTACGTTAAGTCCCATCGATGTATTGTACGGAAGGAAGTTTACAACTCAAATTAGCTGAAATAACCCGGTTGACAGACTAATGGTTGGACCAGAGATGCTCCAAGAAATGGATAATATGGTAAGAAAGGTACAACAAAAATTAAAAGAGGCACATGATAAACAAGAAATTTACGCAGACCAAAAGAGAAGACACTTGGAGTTTCAAGTGGGAGATCATGTTTACTTAAAAGTCAAAGCCCGAAAGAGTTCACTAAAACTCAAAAAATGTGCCAAATTGGCACCCAGGTTTTGTGGGCCCTTCGAGATACTAGCTCAAATTGGATCCGTAGTATAACAACTTGCACTTCCATCTAATGTAAAAATTCATAACATATTTCATGTTTCTTTATTGAAAACGTATGTTCATGACCCTACTCATATGATCGATTGGAACTTGATGTAGGTGGAACCAAAAGTCAAGTTCCAGGTGGAACCCCGACACATTATAGACTAGAGAGAAATAACACTTCGGAACAGAGTCGTCGCTTAGGTAAAGGTGCAATGGAAGCACTTCAGTCCTGAGGAGGCCACTTGGGAGTTGGAGGGAGATCTGCAGAAACCTCATCCAATCCTATTCCAAGAAAGGAATGAACACTGAGGACAATGTCTTATTTAAGGGGGGAAGGATGTGACATCCCGAAATATATTGATTTTGAAATCTAAAAATTGTTAGAAAATTATTCCGTTTTTGGTAAATTCAAATTTGGAAACTTTTTTCCATTTATGGAAATTTCAAATTTCGAATTTGATAAATTGTAATTAATTATTTTGACTGTTGGGAAGAGACCTGATTTGACCCAACTAGCTATTTGAATATGACACTTGTATGTAAACAAAATATTGTTTTAATTATTACAAGAGGAAGAATGGAAAAGTCATGCTAAATTCAGCTGACCATGACTCCATGAGTGGGGAACATGTTGGAACTACTGCTTGGGTGATTGTTACAAGCGGAAAATCAGGGATTTGGCCATTGGCAGCCCCTGAAAATCAAGGATTTAGAAAGTTGTGAAAATTCCCAAGGGAGGGAAAGAGACCCAGGCAAAAATATTGTTTTGATAAATAGCCTATGTGAGGAGGCATAACAATGTCTAGTATGCTGGAAGGAATAATTATTGTGTACTTGTTGTTATGAACACTAATCATTAAGTGTGAGGCAAGGAGAAGACCTATAAAGAGAGAAATACATTGTTGAAGGGGAGATTCCAATTTTTCCCTCATGGATTCATGGTCAGGCTAGGGGGTGAATCACAGAAAGTAATTTGGCTGGATTGTTCTACAGTTGGGAGGAATGTGGTTGTTCCCTTTGTCTTCCCATGAACTGGTTCAAATATGTAATCTTTTCCTTCTCTGTTTGAATGATCGTATATCTGATGTAATGTATTTACTGTATCTAAATTGAATTATTTATATCTATGTGAAGTGAATTAGTTACAGATGTAGCACAGTCATTAAAGTCTGTATGGAGACAATAACCTGAGCGAAAACTGTTCGATTATACGAATGTGTGAAGTCTAATTTCCGATAAAATAGTTTATAAATCAATTCCTGAAATCAATTCTGAGCAACTCTTTATGACTAGATTAGAGTATGTTTGAAAGTTTTAGAAATTATTTGATTTTCTTTTTGGACAATCGAATGGATTGGTGTGATTAAATTCTGGAAGTAACCATTTTTTGTAATTGGATTTATGTTATAACAAAGGGATTTCCTGTACATCAAATTTTTTTATTATAAAACATCTAGACATGAACATATTGAAAACTAGTCTATATGTATATATGGAGTAAGTATTTTTCTTCGATTACAAACTCAGAGACATAAATTTAATCAGGACACTATCTACCACTTAGTGTGTATTTAATCCTTTACAGACCATTACTTTTCCATGATATATATATATATATATATATATATATATATATATATATAT